>CAXKVX010001160.1:0-195608 GCA_964058865.1 Eleocharis quinqueflora
AAGTGCTTTGTGGTGTTAACATGAATGGTTATCACCTATAAATAAAGTACTTTGATCAGAAACACTTCTCATAGAAGTATAAATGCTTTGAGGGGTTTTCTTGACTGGTTACCAGCCATAAAGGAAGTAAACAGATCAGAAACACTTCTCGTAGTAGCATAAGATGATTTGTGGTGTTTTCTTTAATGGTTACCACCCATAAATGAAGTACTTTGATAAAAAACACTTCTCATAGAAGCATAAGTGCTTTGTGGTGTTATGTTGAATGGTTATCACTTATAAATGAAGTACTTTGATAATAAACACTACTCATAAAAGTATATGTGCTTTGTGGTGTTTTCTTAAATGGTTATCATCCATAAATGAAGTAAACAGGTCTGAAACACTTCTCGTAGTAGCATAAGATGATTTGTGGTGTTTTCTTTAATGGTTACCACCCATAAATGAAGTACTCTGATTAGAAACACTTCTCATAGAACCATAAGAGCTTTGTGGTGTTTTCTTGAATGGTTATCATCCATAAATGAAGTACTTTGATAAAAAATACTTCTCATAGAAGCATAAGTGCTTTGTGGTGTTAACATGAATGGTTATCACCTATAAATAAAGTACTTTGATCAGAAACACTTCTCATAGAAGTATAAATGCTTTGAGGGGTTTTCTTGACTGGTTACCAGCCATAAAGGAAGTAAACAGATCAGAAACACTTCTCATAGTAGCATAAGATGATTTGTGGTGTTTTCTTTAATGGTTACCACCCATAAATGAAGTACTTTGATAAAAAAACACTTCTCAAAGAAGCATAAGTGCTTTGTGGTGTTATGTTGAATGGTTATCACTTATAAATGAAGTACTTTGATAATAAACACTACTCATAAAAGTATATGTGCTTTGTGGTGTTTTCTTAAATGGTTACCATCCATAAATGAAGTAAATAGGTCTGAAACACTTCTCGTAGTAGCATAAGATGATTTGTGGAGTTTTCTTTAATGGTTACCACCCATAAATGAAGTACTCTGATTAGAAACACTTCTCATAGAACCATAAGAGCTTTGTGGTGTTTTCTTGAATGGTTATCATCCATAAATGAAGTACTTCTATAAAAAATACTTCTCATAGAAGCATAAGTGCTTTGTGGTGTTAACATGAATGGTTATCACCTATAAATGAAGTACTTTGATCAGAAACACTTCTCATAGAAGTATAAATGCTTTGTGGTGTTTTCTTGAATGGTTACCACCCATAAATGAAGTAAACAGATCTGAAACACTTCTCGTAGTAGCATAAGATGATTTGTGGTGTTTTCTTTAATGGTTACCACCCATAAATTAAGTACTCTGATTAGAAACACTTATCGTAGTAGCATAAGATGGTTTGTGGTATTTTCTTTAATGGTTTACACCCATAAATTAAGTACTCTGATTAGAAACACTTCTCATAGAAGCATAAGTGCTTTGTGGTGTTATCTTGAATGGTTATCTCCTATAAATGAAGTACTTTGATTAGAAACACTTCTCACAGAAATATAAATGCTTTGTGGTGTTTTCTTGACTGGTTACCAGCCATAAAGGAAGTAAACAGATCAGAAACACTTCTCGTAGTAGCATAAGATGAATTGTGTTGTTTTCTTTAATGGTTACCACCCATAAATGAAGTACTTTGATTAGAAACACTTCTCATAGAAGTAAAAATTCTTTGTGGTGTTTTCTTGAATGTTTACCACCCATAAATGAAGTAAACAGATCTGAAACACTTCTCGTAGTAGCATAAGATGAATTGTGTTGTTTTCTTTAATGGTTACCACCCATAAATGAAGTACTTTGATTAGAAACACTTCTCACAGAAATATAAATGCTTTGTGGTGTTTTCTTGACTGGTTACCAGCCATAAAGGAAGTAAACAGATCAGAAACACTTCTCGTAGTAGCATAAGATGAATTGTGTTGTTTTCTTTAATGGTTACCACCCATAAATGAAGTACTTTGATTAGAAACACTTCTCATAGAAGTAAAAATTCTTTGTGGTGTTTTCTTGAATGTTTACCACCCATAAATGAAGTAAACAGATCTGAAACACTTCTCGTAGTAGCATAAGATGAATTGTGTTGTTTTCTTTAATGGTTACCACCCATAAATGAAGTACTTTGATTAGAAACACTTCTCATAGAAGTAAAAATTCTTTGTGGTGTTTTCTTGAATGGTTATCATCCATAAATGAAGTACTTTGATAAAAAATACTTCTCATAGAAGCATAAGTGCTTTGTGGTGTTAACATGAATGGTTATCACCTATAAATAAAGTACTTTGATCAGAAACACTTCTCATAGAAGTATAAATGCTTTGAGGGGTTTTCTTGACTGGTTACCAGCCTTAAAGGAAGTAAACAGATCAGAAACACTTCTCGTAGTAGCATAAGATGATTTGTGTTGTTTTCATTAATGGTTACCACTCATAAATGAAGTACTCTGATTAGAAACACTTCTCATAGAAGCATAAGTGCTTTGTGGTGTTTATTGAATGGTTATCACCCATAAATGAAGTACTTTGAACATCAACACTTCTCATTGAAGCATAAATGCTTTGTTGTGTTTTCTTGAATGGTTATCACCCATAAATGAAGTAAACAGATCTGAAACACTTCTCGTAGTAGCATAAGATGATTTGTGGTGTTTTCTATAATGGTTACCACCAATAAATGAAGTACTCTGATTAAAAACACTTCTCATAGAAGCATAAGAGCTTTGTGGTGTTTTCTTGAATGGTTATCATCCATAAATGAAGTACTTTGATCAAAAATACTTCTCATAGAAGCATAAGTTCTTTGTGGTGTTAACTTGAATGGTTATGACCTATAAATGAAGTACTTTGATAAGAAACACTTCTCATTGAAGTATAAATGTTTTGTTGTGTTTTCTAGACTGGTTACCACCCATAATTGAAGTAAACAAATCTAAAACACTTCTCGTAGTAGCATAAGATGATTTGTGGTGTTTTCTTTAATGGTCACCACCCATAAATGATGTAATCTGATTAGAAACACTTCTCCTAGAAGCATAAGAGCTTTGTGGTGTTTTCTTGAATGGTTATCTTCCATAAATGTAGAACTTTGATCAAAACATTTCTGATAGAAGCATAAGTGCTTTGTGGTGGTATCTTGAATGGCTATCACCTATAAATGAAGTACTTTGATAATAAACACTTCTCATAGAAGTATATGTGCTTTGTGGTGTTTTCTTGAATGGTTACCATCCATAAATGAAGTAAACAGATCTGAAACACTTCTCGTAGTAGCATAAGATGATTTGTGGTGTTTTCTTTATTGGTTACCACCCATAAATTAAGTACTCTGATTAGAAACACTTCTCGTAGTAGCATAAGATGGTTTGTGGTGTTTTCTTTAATGGTTACCACCCACAAATTAAGTACTCTGATTAGAAACACTTCTCATAGAAGCATAAGTGCTTTGTGGTGTTATCTTGAATGGTTATCACCTATAAATAAAGTACTTTGATTAGAAACACTTCTCATAGAAATATAAATGCTTTGTGTTGTTTTCTTGACTGGTTACCAGCCATAAAGGAAGTAAACAGATCAGAAACACTTCTCGTAGTAGCATAAGATGATTTGTGGTGTTTTCTTTAATGGTTACCACCCATAATTGTAGTACTTTGATCTGAAACACTTCTCGTAGTAGCATAAGATGGTTTGTGGTGTTTTCTTTAATGGTTACCACCCATAAATTAAGTACTCTGATTAGAAACACTTCTCATAGAAGCATAAGTGCTTTGTGGTGTTATCTTGAATGGTTATCACCTATAAATAAAGTACTTTGATTAGAAACACTTCTCATAGAAATATAAATGCTTTGTGTTGTTTTCTTGACTTGTTACCAGCCATAAAGAAAGTAAACAGATCAGAAACACTTCTCGTAGTAGCATAAGATGATTTGTGGTGTTTTCTTTAATGGTTACCACCCATAAATGAAGTACTTTGATAAAAAACACTTCTCATAGAAGCATAAGTGCTTTGTGGTGTTATGTTGAATGGTTATCACTTATAAATGAAGTACTTTGATAATAAACACTACTCATAAAAGTATATGTGCTTTGTGGTGTTTTCTTAAATGGTTATCATCCATAAATGAAGTAAACAGGTCTGAAACACTTCTCGTAGTAGCATAAGATGATTTGTGGTGTTTTCTTTAATGGTTACCACCCATAAATGAAGTACTCTGATTAGAAACACTTCTCATAGAACCATAAGAGCTTTGTGGTGTTTTCTTGAATGGTTATCATCCATAAATGAAGTACTTTGATAAAAAATACTTCTCATAGAAGCATAAGTGCTTTGTGGTGTTAACATGAATGGTTATCACCTATAAATAAAGTACTTTGATCAGAAACACTTCTCATAGAAGTATAAATGCTTTGAGGGGTTTTCTTGACTGGTTACCAGCCATAAAGGAAGTAAACAGATCAGAAACACTTCTCGTAGTAGCATAAGATGATTTGTGGTGTTTTCTTTAATGGTTACCACCCATAAATGAAGTACTTTGATAAAAAACACTTCTCATAGAAGCATAAGTGCTTTGTGGTGTTATGTTGAATGGTTATCACTTATAAATGAAGTACTTTGATAATAAACACTACTCATAAAAGTATATGTGCTTTGTGGTGTTTTCTTAAATGGTTATCATCCATAAATGAAGTAAACAGGTCTGAAACACTTCTCGTAGTAGCATAAGATGATTTGTGGTGTTTTCTTTAATGGTTACCACCCATAAATGAAGTACTCTGATTAGAAACACTTCTCATAGAACCATAAGAGCTTTGTGGTGTTTTCTTGAATGGTTATCATCCATAAATGAAGTACTTTGATAAAAAATACTTCTCATAGAAGCATAAGTGCTTTGTGGTGTTAACATGAATGGTTATCACCTATAAATAAAGTACTTTGATCAGAAACACTTCTCATAGAAGTATAAATGCTTTGAGGGGTTTTCTTGACTGGTTACCAGCCATAAAGGAAGTAAACAGATCAGAAACACTTCTCGTAGTAGCATAAGATGATTTGTGGTGTTTTCTTTAATGGTTACCACCCATAAATGAAGTACTTTGATAAAAAAACACTTCTCAAAGAAGCATAAGTGCTTTGTGGTGTTATGTTGAATGGTTATCACTTATAAATGAAGTACTTTGATAATAAACACTACTCATAAAAGTATATGTGCTTTGTGGTGTTTTCTTAAATGGTTACCATCCATAAATGAAGTAAATAGGTCTGAAACACTTCTCGTAGTAGCATAAGATGATTTGTGGAGTTTTCTTTAATGGTTACCACCCATAAATGAAGTACTCTGATTAGAAACACTTCTCATAGAACCATAAGAGCTTTGTGGTGTTTTCTTGAATGGTTATCATCCATAAATGAAGTACTTCTATAAAAAATACTTCTCATAGAAGCATAAGTGCTTTGTGGTGTTAACATGAATGGTTATCACCTATAAATGAAGTACTTTGATCAGAAACACTTCTCATAGAAGTATAAATGCTTTGTGGTGTTTTCTTGAATGGTTACCACCCATAAATGAAGTAAACAGATCTGAAACACTTCTCGTAGTAGCATAAGATGATTTGTGGTGTTTTCTTTAATGGTTACCACCCATAAATTAAGTACTCTGATTAGAAACACTTATCGTAGTAGCATAAGATGGTTTGTGGTATTTTCTTTAATGGTTTACACCCATAAATTAAGTACTCTGATTAGAAACACTTCTCATAGAAGCATAAGTGCTTTGTGGTGTTATCTTGAATGGTTATCTCCTATAAATGAAGTACTTTGATTAGAAACACTTCTCACAGAAATATAAATGCTTTGTGGTGTTTTCTTGACTGTTTACCAGCCATAAAGGAAGTAAACAGATCAGAAACACTTCTCGTAGTAGCATAAGATGAATTGTGTTGTTTTCTTTAATGGTTACCACCCATAAATGAAGTACTTTGATTAGAAACACTTCTCATAGAAGTAAAAATTCTTTGTGGTGTTTTCTTGAATGTTTACCACCCATAAATGAAGTAAACAGATCTGAAACACTTCTCGTAGTAGCATAAGATGATTTGTGTTGTTTTCATTAATGGTTACCACTCATAAATGAAGTACTCTGATTAGAAACACTTCTCATAGAAGCATAAGTGCTTTGTGGTGTTTATTGAATGGTTATCACCCATAAATGAAGTACTTTGAACATCAACACTTCTCATTGAAGCATAAATGCTTTGTTGTGTTTTCTTGAATGGTTATCACCCATAAATGAAGTAAACAGATCTGAAACACTTCTCGTAGTAGCATAAGATGATTTGTGGTGTTTTCTATAATGGTTACCACCAATAAATGAAGTACTCTGATTAAAAACACTTCTCATAGAAGCATAAGAGCTTTGTGGTGTTTTCTTGAATGGTTATCATCCATAAATGAAGTACTTTGATCAAAAATACTTCTCATAGAAGCATAAGTTCTTTGTGGTGTTAACTTGAATGGTTATGACCTATAAATGAAGTACTTTGATAAGAAACACTTCTCATTGAAGTATAAATGTTTTGTTGTGTTTTCTAGACTGGTTACCACCCATAATTGAAGTAAACAAATCTAAAACACTTCTCGTAGTAGCATAAGATGATTTGTGGTGTTTTCTTTAATGGTCACCACCCATAAATGATGTAATCTGATTAGAAACACTTCTCCTAGAAGCATAAGAGCTTTGTGGTGTTTTCTTTAATGGTTACCACCCATAAATGAAGTACTCTGATTAGAAACACTTCTCCTAGAAGCATAAGAGCTTTGCGGTGTTTTCTTGAATGGTTATCTTCCATAAATGTAGAACTTTGATCAAAACACTTCTGATAGAAGCATAAGTGCTTTGTTGTGGTATCTTGAATGATTATCACCTATAAACAAAGTACTTTGATAATAAACACTTCTCATAGAAGTATATGTGCTTTGTGGTGTTTTCTTGAATGGTTACCATCCATAAATGAAGTAAACAGATCTGAAACACTTCTCGTAGTTGCATAAGATGATTTGTGGTGTTTTCTATAATGGTTACCACCAATAAATGAAGTACTCTGATTAAAAACACTTCTCATAGAAGCATAAGAGCTTTGTGGTGTTTTCTTGAATGGTTATCATCCATAAATGAAGTACTTTGATCAAAAATACTTCTCATAGAAGCATAAGTGCTTTGTGGTATTAACTTGAATGGTTATGACCTATAAATGAAGTACTTTGATAAAAAAATACTTCTCATAGAAGCATAAGTGTTTTGTGGTGCTATGTTGAATGCTTATCACTTATAAATGAAGTACTTTGATAATAAACACTACTCATAGAAGTGTATGTGCTTTGTGGTGTTTTCTTAAATGGTTACCACACATAAATGAAGTAAACAGATCTGAAACACTTCTCGTAGTAGCATAAGATGATTTGTGGTATTTTCTTTAATGGTTACCATCCATAAATGAAGTACTCTGATTAGAAACACTTATCATAGAAGAATACGTGGTTTGTGGTCTTTCTTGAATGGTTATCACCCATAAATGAAGTACGTTGCTTAGAAACACTTCTCATAGAAGCATAAGTGCTTTGTGGTGTTTTCTTGAATGGTTATTACCCATAAATGAAGTAAACTGATCTGAAACACTACTCGTAGTAGCATAAGATAATTTGTGGTGTTTTCTTTAATGGTTACCACTTGTAAATGAAGTACTCTGATTAGAAACACTTCTCATAGAAGCATAAATGCTTTGTGGTGTTTATTGAATGGTTATGACCCACAAATGAAGTACTTTGATCAGAAACACTTCTCAATGAAGTATAAATGCTTTGTGGTGTTTTCTTGAATGGTTACCACCCATAAATGAAGTAAACAGATCTGAAACACTTCTCGTAGAAGCAAAAGATGATTTGTGGTGTTTTCTTTAATGGTTACCACCCATAAATAAAGTACTCTGATTAGAAACACTTATCTTAGAAGCATACGTGGTTTGTTGTCTTTCTTGAATGGTTATCACCCATAAATGAAGTACGTTGCTTAGAAACACTTCTCATAGAAGCAAAAGTGCTTTGTGGTGTTTTCTTGAATGGTTATCACCCATAAATGAAGTAAACTGATCTGAAACACTACTCGTAGTAGCATAAGATGATTTGTGGTGTTTTCTTTAATGGTTACCACTTGTAAATGAAGTACTCTGATTAGAAACACTTCTCTTAGAAGCATAAATGCTTTGTGGTGTTTATTGAATGGTTACGACCCACAAATGAAGTACTTTGATCAGAAACACTTCTCATAGAAGTATAAATGCTTTGTGGTGTTTTCTTGAATGGTTACCACCCATAAATGAAGTAAACAGATATGAAACACTTCTCATAGAAGCATAAGTGCTTTGTGGTGTTTTCTTGAATGGTTATCACCCATAAATGAAGTAAACTTATCTGAAACACTACTCGTAGTAGCATAAGATGGTTTGTGGTGTTTTCTTTAATGGTTACCACCCATAAATTAAGAACTCTGATTAGAAACACTTCTCATAGAAGCATAAGTGCTTTGTGGTGTTATCTTTAATGTTTATCACCTATAAATAAAGTACTTTGATTAGAAACACTTCTCATAGAAATATAAATGCTTTGTGTTGTTTTCTTGACTGGTTACCAGCCATAAAGGAAGTAAACAGATCAGAAACACTTCTCGTAGTAGCATAAGATGATTTGTGGTGTTTTCTTTAATGGTTACCACCCATAAATGAAGTACTTTGATAAAAAACACTTCTCATAGAAGCATAAGTGCTTTGTGGTGTTATGTTGAATGGTTATCACTTATAAATGAAGTACTTTGATAATAAACACTACTCATAAAAGTATATGTGCTTTGTGGTGTTTTCTTAAATGGTTACCATCCATAAATGAAGTAAACAGGTCTGAACCACTTCTCGTAGTAGCATAAGATGATTTGTGGTGTTTTCTTTAATGGTTACCACCCATAAATGAAGTACTCTGATTAGAAACACTTCTCATAGAACCATAAGAGCTTTGTGGTGTTTTCTTGAATGGTTATCATCCATAAATGAAGTACTTCTATAAAAAATACTTCTCATAGAAGCATAAGTGCTTTGTGGTGTTAACATGAATGGTTATCATCTATAAATGAAGTACTTTGATCAGAAACACTTCTCATAGAAGTATAAATGCTTTGTGTTGTTTTCTTGACTGGTTACCAGCCATAAAGGAAGTAAACAGATCAGAAACACTTCTCGTAGTAGCATAAGATGATTTGTGGTGATTTCTTTAATGGTTACCACCCATAAATGAAGTACTTTGATAAAAAACACTTCTCATAGAAGCATAAGTGCTTTGTGGTGTTATGTTGAATGGTTATCACTTATAAATGAAGTACTTTGATAATAAACACTACTCATAAAAGTATATGTGCTTTGTGGTGTTTTCTTAAATGGTTACCATCCATAAATGAAGTAAACAGGTCTGAAACACTTCTCGTAGTAGCATAAGATGATTTGTGGTGTTTTCTTGAATGGTTATCACCCATAAATGAAGTACTTTGATAAAAAACACTTCTCATAGAACCATAAGAGCTTTGTGGTGTTTTCTTTAATGGTTACCACCCATAAATTAAGTACTCTGATTAGAAACAATTCTCATAGAAGCATAAGTGCTTTGTGGTGTTATCTTGAATGGTTATCACCTACAAATAAAGTACTTTGATTAGAAACACTTCTCATAGGAATATAAATGCTTTGAGGTGTTTTCTTGACTGGTTACCAGCCATAAAGGAAATAAACAGATCAGAAACACTTCTCGTAGTAGCATGAGATGATTTGTGGTTTTTTCTTTAATGGTTACCACCCATAAATGAAGTACTTTGATTAGAAACACTTCTCATAGGACCGTAAGAGCTTTGTGGTGTTTTCTTGAATGGTTATCATCCATAAATGAAGTACTTTGATAAAAAATACTTCTCATAGAAGCATAAGTGCTTTGTGGTGTTAACATAAATGGTTATCACCTATAAATGAAGTACTTTGATAAGAAACACTTCCCATTGAAGTACAAATGTTTTGTGGTGTTTTCCAGACTGGTTACCACCCATAATTGAAGTAAACAAATCTAAAACACTTCTCGTAGTAGCATAAGATGATTTGTGGTGTTTTCTTTAATGGTTACCACCCATAAATGATGTAATCTGATTAGAAACACTTCTCCTAGAAGCATAACAGCTTTGTGGTGTTTTCTTTAATGGTTACCACCCATAAATGAAGTACTCTGATTAGAAACACTTCTCATAGAACCATAAGAGCTTTGTGGTGTTTTCTTGAATGGTTATCATCCATAAATGAAGTACTTTGATCAAAAATACTTCTCATAGAAGCATAAGTTCTTTGTGGTGTTAACTTGAATGGTTATGACCTATAAATGAAGTACTTTGATAAGAAACACTTCTCATTGAAGTATAAATGTTTTGTGGTGTTTTCTAGACTGGTTACCACCCATAATTGAAGTAAACAAATCTAAAACACTTCTCGTAGTAGCATAAGATGATTTGTGGTGTTTTCTTTAATGGTCACCACCCATAAATGAAGTACTTTGATCAGAAACACTTCTCATAGAAGTATAAATGCTTTGTGTTGTTTTCTTGACTGGTTACCAGCCATAAAGGAAGTAAACAGATCAGAAACACTTCTCGTAGTAGCATAAGATGATTTGTGGTGTTTTCTTTAATGGTTACCACCCATAAATGAAGTACTTTGATAAAAAACACTTCTCATAGAAGCATAAGTGCTTTGTGGTGTTATGTTGAATGGTTATCACTTATAAATGAAGTACTTTGATAATAAACACTACTCATAAAAGTATATGTGCTTTGTGGTCTTTTCTTAAATGGTTACCATCCATAAATGAAGTAAACAGGTCTGAAACACTTCTCGTAGTAGCATAAGATGATTTGTGGTGTTTTCTTTAATGGTTACCACCCATAAATGAAGTACTCTGATTAGAAACACTTCTCATAGAACCATAAGAGCTTTGTGGTGTTTTCTTGAATGGTTATCATCCATAAATGAAGTACTTCTATAAAAAATACTTCTCATAGAAGCATAAGTGCCTTGTGGTGTTAACATGAATGGTTATCACCTATAAATGAAGTACTTTGATCAGAAACACTTCTCATAGAAGTATAAATGCTTTGTGGTGTTTTCTTGAATGGTTACCACCCATAAATGAAGTAAACAGATCTGAAACACTTCTCGTAGTAGCATAAGATGATTTGTGGTGTTTTCTTTAATGGTTACCACCCATAAATTAAGTACTCTGATTAGAAACACTTCTCGTAGTAGCATAAGATGGTTTGTGGTATTTTCTTTAATGGTTACCACCCATAAATTAAGTACTCTGATTAGAAACACTTCTCATAGAAGCATAAGTGCTTTGTGTTGTTATCTTGAATGGTTATCACCTATAAATGAAGTACTTTGATTAGAAACACTTCTCACAGAAATATAAATGCTTTGTGGTGTTTTCTTGACTGGTTACCAGCCATAAAGGAAGTAAACAGATCAGAAACACTTCTCGTAGTAGCATAAGATGAATTGTGGTGTTTTCTTTAATGGTTACCACCCATAAATGAAGTACTTTGATTAGAAACACTTCTCATAGAAGTAAAAATTCTTTGTGGTGTTTTCTTGAATGTTTACCACCCATAAATGAAGTAAACAGATCTGAAACACTTCTCGTAGTAGCATAAGATGATTTGTGTTGTTTTCATTAATGGTTACCACTCATAAATGAAGTACTCTGATTAGAAACACTTCTCATAGAAGCATAAGTGCTTTGTGGTGTTTATTGAATGGTTATCTTCCGTAAATGTAGTACTTCGATCAAAACACTTCTGATAGAAGCATAACTGCTTTGTGGTGGTATCTTGAATGGTTACCACCCATAAATTAAGTACTCTGATTAGAAACACTTCTCATAGAAGCATAAGTGCTTTGTGGTGTTATCTTGAAAGGTTATCACCTATAAATGAAGTACTTTGATTAGAAAGACTTCTCACAGAAATATAAATTCTTTGTGGTGTTTTCTTGACTGGTTACCAGCCATAAAGGAAGTAAACAGATCAGAAACACTTCTCGTAGTAGCATAAGATGAATTGTGGTGTTTTCTTTAATGGTTACCACCCATAAATGAAGTACTTTGATTAGAAACACTTCTCATAGAAGTAAAAATTCTTTGTGGTGTTTTCTTGAATGTTTACCACCCATAAATGAAGTAAACAGATCTGAAACACTTCTCGTAGTAGCATAAGATGATTTGTGTTGTTTTCATTAATGGTTACCACTCATAAATGAAGTACTCTGATTAGAAACACTTCTCATAGAAGCATAAGTGCTTTGTGGTGTTTATTGAATGGTTATCACCCATAAATGAAGTACTTTGAACATCAACACTTCTCATTGAAGCATAAATGCTTTGTTGTGTTTTCTTGAATGGTTATCACCCATAAATGAAGTAAACAGATCTGAAACACTTCTCGTAGTAGCATAAGATGATTTGTGGTGTTTTCTATAATGGTTACCACCAATAAATGAAGTACTCTGATTAAAAACACTTCTCATAGAAGCATAAGAGCTTTGTGGTGTTTTCTTTAATGGTTACCACCCATAAATGAAGTACTTTGATTAGAAACACTTCTAATAGAAGTAAAAATTCTTTGTGGTGTTTTCTTGAATGTTTACCACCCATAAATGAATTAAACAGATCTGAAACCCTTCTCGTAGTAGCATAAGATGATTTGTGTTGTTTTCATTAATGGTTACCACTCATAAATGAAGTACTCTGATTAGAAACACTTCTCATAGAAGCATAAGTGCTTTGTGGTGTTTATTGAATGGTTATCACCCATAAATGAAGTACTTTGAACATCAACACTTCTCATTGAAGCATAAATGCTTTGTTGTGTTTTCTTGAATGGTTATCACCCATAAATGAAGTAAACAGATCTGAAACACTTCTCGTAGTAGCATAAGATGATTTGTGGTGTTTTCTATAATGGTTACCACCAATAAATGAAGTACTCTGATTAAAAACATTTTTCATAGAAGCATAAGAGCTTTGTGGTGTTTTCTTGAATGGTTATCATCCATAAATGAAGTACTTCTATAAAAAATACTTCTCATAGAAGCATAAGTGCTTTGTGGTGTTAACATGAATGGTTATCACCTATAAATGAAGTACTTTGATCAGAAACACTTCTCATAGAAGTACAAATGCTTTGTGTTGTTTTCTTGACTGGTTACCAGCCATAAAGGAAGTAAACAGATCAGAAACACTTCTCGTAGTAGCATAAGATGATTTGTGGTGTTTTCTTTAATGGTTACCACCCATAAATGAAGTACTTTGATAAAAAACACTTCTCATAGAAGCATAAGTGCTTTGTGGTGTTATGTGGAATGGTTATCACTTATAAATGAAGTACTTTGATAATAAACACTACTCATAAAAGTATATGTGCTTTGTGGTCTTTTCTTAAATGGTTACCATCCATAAATGAAGTAAACAGGTCTGAAACACTTCTCGCAGTAGCATAAGATGATTTGTGGTGTTTTCTTTAATGGTTACCACCCATAAATGAAGTACTCTGATTAGAAACACTTCTCATAGAACCATAAGAGCTTTGTGGTGTTTTCTTGAATGGTTATCATCCATAAATGAAGTACTTCTATAAAAAATACTTCTCATAGAAGCATAAGTGCTTTGTGGTGTTAACATGAATGGTTATCACCTATAAATGAAGTACTTTGATCAGAAACACTTCTCATAGAAGTATAAATGCTTTGTGGTGTTTTCTTGAATGGTTACCACCCATAAATGAAGTAAACAGATCTGAAACACTTCTCGTAGTAGCATAAGATGATTTGTGGTGTTTTCTTTAATGGTTACCACCCATAAATTAAGTACTCTGATTAGAAACACTTCTCGTAGTAGCATAAGATGGTTTGTGGTATTTTCTTTAATGGTTACCACCCATAAATTAAGTACTCTGATTAGAAACACTTCTCATAGAAGCATAAGTGCTTTGTGGTGTTATCTTGAATGGTTATCACCTATAAATGAAGTACTTTGATTAGAAACACTTCTCACAGAAATATAAATGCTTTGTGGTGTTTTCTTGACTGGTTACCAGCCATAAAGGAAGTAAACAGATCAGAAACACTTCTCGTAGTAGCATAAGATGAATTGTGGTGTTTTCTTTAATTGTTACCACCCATAAATGAAGTACTTTGATTAGAAACACTTCTCATAGAAGTAAAAATTCTTTGTGGTGTTTTCTTGAATGTTTACCACCCATAAATGAAGTAAACAGATCTGAAACACTTCTCGTAGTAGCATAAGATGATTTGTGTTGTTTTCATTAATGGTTACCACTCATAAATGAAGTACTCTGATTAGAAACACTTCTCATAGAAGCATAAGTGCTTTGTGGTGTTTATTGAATGGTTATCACCCATAAATGAAGTACTTTGAACATCAACACTTCTCATTGAAGCATAAATGCTTTGTTGTGTTTTCTTGAATGGTTATCACCCATAAATGAAGTAAACAGATCTGAAACACTTCTCGTAGTAGCATAAGATGATTTGTGGTGTTTTCTATAATGGTTACCACCAATAAATGAAGTACTCTGATTAAAAACACTTCTCATAGAAGCATAAGAGCTTTGTGGTGTTTTCTTGAATGGTTATCATCCATAAATGAAGTACTTTGATCAAAAATACTTCTCATAGAAGCATAAGTGCTTTGTGGTGTTAACTTGAATGGTTATGACCTATAAATGAAGTACTTTGATAAGAAACACTTCTCATTGAAGTATAAATGTTTTGTGGTGTTTTCTAGACTGGTTACCACCCATAATTGAAGTAAACAAATCTAAAACACTTCTCGTAGTAGCATAAGATGATTTGTGGTGTTTTCTTTAATGGTCACCACCCATAAATGATGTAATCTGATTAGAAACACTTCTCCTAGAAGCATAAGAGCTTTGTGGTGTTTTTTTTAATGGTTACCACCCATAAATGAAGTACTCTGATTAGAAACACTTCTCCTAGAAGCATAAGAGCTTTGTGGTGTTTTCTTGAATGGTTATCTTCCATAAATGTAGAACTTTGATCAAAACACTTCTGATAGAAGCATAAGTGCTTTGTGGTGGTATCTTGAATGATTATCACCTATAAACGAAGTACTTTGATAATAAACACTTCTCATAGAAGTATATGTGCTTTGTGGTGTTTTCTTGAATGGTTACCATCCATAAATGAAGTAAACAAATCTGAAACACTTCTCGTAGTTGCATAAGATGATTTGTGGTGTTTTCTATAATGGTTACCACCAATAAATGAAGTACTCTGATTAAAAACACTTCTCATAGAAGCATAAGAGCTTTGTGGTGTTTTCTTGAATGGTTATCATCCATAAATGAAGTACTTTGATCAAAAATACTTCTCATAGAAGCATAAGTGCTTTGTGGTGTTAACTTGAATGGTTATGACCTATAAATGAAGTACTTTGATAAAAAAACACTTCTCATAGAAGCATAAGTGTTTTGTGGTGCTATGTTGAATGCTTATCACTTATAAATGAAGTACTTTGATAATAAACACTACTCATTGAAGTGTATGTGCTTTGTGGTGTTTTCTTAAATGGTTACCACACATAAATGAAGTAAACAGATCTGAAACACTTCTCGTAGTAGCATAAGATGATTTGTGGTGTTTTCTTTAATGGTTACCATCCATAAATGAAGTACCCTGATTAGAAACACTTATCATAGAAGCATACGTGGTTTGTGGTCTTTCTTTAATGGTTATCACCCATAAATGAAGTACGTTGCTTAGAAACACTTCTCATAGAAGCATAAGTGCTTTGTGGTGTTTTCTTGAATGGTTATTACCCATAAATGAAGTAAACTGATCTGAAACACTACTCGTAGTAGCATAAGATGATTTGTTGTGTTTTCTTTAATTGTTACCACTTGTAAATGAAGTACTCTGATTAGAAACACTTCTCATAGAAGCATAAATTCTTTGTGGTGTTTATTGAATGGTTATGACCCACAAATGAAGTACTTTGGTCAGAAACACTTCTCAATGAAGTATAAATGCTTTGTGGTGTTTTCTTGAATGGTTACCACCCATAAATGAAGTAAACATATCTGAAACACTTCTCGTAGAAGCAAAAGATGATTTGTGGTGTTTTCTTTAATGGTTACCACCCATAAATGAAGTACTCTGATTAGAAACACTTATCTTAGAAGCATACGTGGTTTGTTGTCTTTCTTGAATGGTTATCACCCATAAATGAAGTACGCTGCTTAGAAACACTTCTCATAGAAGCATAAGTGCTTTGTGGTGTTTTCTTGAATGGTTATCACCCATAAATGAAGTAAACTGATCTGAAACACTACTCGTAGTAGCATAAGATGATTTGTGGTGTTTTCTTTAATGGTTACCACTTGTAAATGAAGTACTCTGATTAGAAACACTTCTCATAGAAGCATAAATGCTTTGTGGTGTTTATTGAATGGTTACGACCCACAAATGAAGTACTTTGATCAGAAACACTTCTCATAGAAGTATAAATGCTTTGTGGTGTTTTCTTGAATGGTTACCACCCATAAATTAAGTAAACAGATATGAAACACTTCTCGTAGTAGCATAAGATGATTTGTGGTGTTTTCTTTAATGGTTACCACCCATAAATTAAGTACTCTAATTAGAAACACTTCTCGTAGTAGCATAAGATGGTTTGTGGTATTTTCTTTAATGGTTACCACCCATAAATTAAATACTCTGATTAGAAACACTTCTCATAGAAGCATAAGTGCTTTGTGGTGTTATCTAGAATGGTTATCACCTATAAATGAAGTACTTTGATTAGAAACACTTCTCATAGAAATATAAATGCTTTGTGGTGTTTTCTTGACTGGTTACCAGCCATAAAGGAAGTAAACAGATCAGAAACACTTCTCGTAGTAGCATAAGATGAATTGTGGTGTTTTCTTTAATGGTTACCACCCATAAATGAAGTACTTTGATTAGAAACACTTCTCATAGAAGTAAAAATTCTTTGTGGTGTTTTCTTGAATGTTTACCACCCATAAATGAAGTAAACAAATTTGAAACCCTTCTCGTAGTAGCATAAGATGATTTGTGTTGTTTTCATTAATGGTTACCACTCATAAATGAAGTACTCTGATTAGAAACACTTCTCATAGAAGCATAAGTGCTTTGTGGTGTTTATTGAATGGTTATCACCCATAAATGAAGTACTTTGAACATCAACACTTCTCATTGAAGCATAAATGCTTTGTTGTGTTTTCTTGAATGGTTATCACCCATAAATGAAGTAAACAGATCTGAAACACTTCTCGTAGTAGCATAAGATGATTTGTGGTGTTTTCTATAATGGTTACCACCAATAAATGAAGTACTCTGATTAAAAACACTTTTCATAGAAGCATAAGAGCTTTGTGGTGTTTTCTTGAATGGTTATCATCCATAAATGAAGTACTTTGATCAAAAATACTGCTCATAGAAGCATAAGTGCTTTGTGGTGTTAACTTGAATGGTTATGACCTATAAATGAAGTACTTTGATAAGAAACACTTCTCATTGAAGTATAAATGTTTTGTGGTGTTTTCTAGACTGGTTACCACCCATAATTGAAGTAAACAAATCTAAAACACTTCTCGTAGTAGCATAAGATGATTTGTGGTGTTTTCTTTAATGGTCACCACCCATAAATGATGTAATCTGATTAGAAACACTTCTCCTAGAAGCATAAGAGCTTTGTGGTGTTTTCTTTAATGGTTACCACCCATAAATGAAGTACTCTGATTAGAAACACTTCTCCTAGAAGCATAAGAGCTTTGTGGTGTTTTCTTGAATGGTTATCTTCCATAAATGTAGAACTTTGATCAAAACACTTCTGATAGAAGCATAAGTGCTTTGTGGTGGTATCTTGAATGATTATCACCTATAAACGAAGTACTTTGATAATAAACACTTCTCATAGAAGTATATGTGCTTTGTGGTGTTTTCTTGAATGGTTACCATCCATAAATGAAGTAAACAGATCTGAAACACTTCTCGTAGTTGCATAAGATGATTTGTGGTGTTTTCTATAATGGTTACCACCAATAAATGAAGTACTCTGATTAAAAACACTTCTCATAGAAGCATAAGAGCTTTGTGGTGTTTTCTTGAATGGTTATCATCCATAAATGATGTACTTTGATCAAAAATACTTCTCATAGAAGCATAAGTGCTTTGTGGTGTTAACTTGAATGGTTATGACCTATAAATGAAGTACTTTGAACATCAACACTTCTCATTGAAGCATAAATGCTTTGTTGTGTTTTCTTGAATGGTTATCACCCATAAATGAAGTAAACAGATCTGAAACACTTCTCGTAGTTGCATAAGATGATTTGTGGTGTTTTCTATAATGGTTACCACCAATAAATGAAGTACTCTGATTAAAAACACTTCTCATAGAAGCATAAGAGCTTTGTGGTGTTTTCTTGAATGGTTATCATCCATAAATGAAGTACTTTGATCAAAAATACTTCTCATAGAAGCATAAGTGCTTTGTGGTGTTAACTTGAATGGTTATGACCTATAAATGAAGTACTTTGATAAAAAAACACTTCTCATAGAAGCATAAGTGTTTTGTGGTGCTATGTTGAATGCTTATCACTTATAAATAAAGTACTTTGATAATAAACACTACTCATAGAAGTGTATGTGCTTTGTGGTGTTTTCTTAAATGGTTACCACACATAAATGAAGTAAACAGATCTGAAACACTTCTTGTAGTAGCATAAGATGATTTGTGGTGTTTTCTTTAATGGTTACCATCCATAAATGAAGTACTCTGATTAGAAACACTTATCATAGAAGCATACGTGGTTTGTGGTCTTTCTTGAATGGTTATCACCCATAAATGAAGTACGTTGCTTAGAAACACTTCTCATAGAAGCATAAGTGCTTTGTGGTGTTTTCTTGAATGGTTATTACCCATAAATGAAGTAAACTGATCTGAAACACTACTCGTAGTAGCATAAGATAATTTGTGGTGTTTTCTTTAATGGTTACCACTTGTAAATGAAGTACTCTGATTAGAAACACTTCTCATAGAAGCATAAATGCTTTGTGGTGTTTATTGAATGGTTATGACCCATAAATGAAGTACTCTGATTAGAAACACTTATCTTAGAAGCATACGTGGTTTGTTGTCTTTCTTGAATGGTTATCACCCATAAATGAAGTACGTTGCTTAGAAACACTTCTCATAGAAGCAAAAGTGCTTTGTGGTGTTTTCTTGAATGGTTATCACCCATAAATGAAGTAAACTGATCTGAAACACTACTCGTAGTAGCATAAGATGATTTGTGGTGTTTTCTTTAATGGTTACCACTTGTAAATGAAGTACTCTGATTAGAAACACTTCTCATAGAAGCATAAATGCTTTGTGGTGTTTATTGAATGGTTACGACCCACAAATGAAGTACTTTGATCAGAAACACTTCTCATAGAAGTATAAATGCTTTGTGGTGTTTTCTTGAATGGTTACCACCCATAAATGAAGTAAACAGATATGAAACACTTCTCATAGAAGCATAAGTGCTTTGTGGTGTTTTCTTGAATGGTTATCACCCATAAATGAAGTACTTTGATAAAAAACACTTCTCATAGAAGCATAAGTGCTTTGTGGTGTTATGTTGAATGGTTATCACTTATAAATGAAGTACTTTGATAATAAACACTACTCATAAAAGTATATGTGCTTTGTGGTGTTTTCTTAAATGGTTACCATCCATAAATGAAGTAAACAGGTCTGAAACACTTCTCGTAGTAGCATAAGATGATTTGTGGTGTTTTCTTGAATGGTTATCACCCATAAATGAAGTACTTTGATAAAAAACACTTCTCATAGAACCATAAGAGCTTTGTGGTGTTTTCTTTAATGGTTACCACCCATAAATTAAGTACTCTGATTAGAAACAATTCTCATAGAAGCATAAGTGCTTTGTGGTGTTATCTTGAATGGTTATCACCTACAAATAAAGTACTTTGATTAGAAACACTTCTCATAGGAATATAAATGCTTTGAGGTGTTTTCTTGACTGGTTACCAGCCATAAAGGAAATAAACAGATCAGAAACACTTCTCGTAGTAGCATGAGATGATTTGTGGTTTTTTCTTTAATGGTTACCACCCATAAATGAAGTACTTTGATTAGAAACACTTCTCATAGGACCGTAAGAGCTTTGTGGTGTTTTCTTGAATGGTTATCATCCATAAATGAAGTACTTTGATAAAAAATACTTCTCATAGAAGCATAAGTGCTTTGTGGTGTTAACATGAATGGTTATCACCTATAAATGAAGTACTTTGATCAGAAACACTTCTCATAGAAGTATAAATGATTTGTGGTGTTTTCTTGAATGGTTACCACCCATAAATGAAGTAAACAGATCTGAAACACTTCTCGTAGTAGCATAAGATGATTTGTGGTGTTTTCTTTAATGGTTACCACCCATAAATTAAGTACTCTGATTAGAAACACTTCTCGTAGTAGCATAAGATGGTTTGTGGTATTTTCTTTAATGGTTACCACCCATAAATTAAGTACTCTGATTAGAAACACTTCTCATAGAAGCATAAGTGCTTTGTGTTGTTATCTTGAATGGTTATCACCTATAAATGAAGTACTTTGATTAGAAACACTTCTCACAGAAATATAAATGCTTTGTGGTGTTTTCTTGACTGGTTACCAGCCATAAAGGAAGTAAACAGATCAGAAACACTTCTCGTAGTAGCATAAGATGAATTGTGGTGTTTTCTTTAATGCTTACCACCCATAAATGATGTAATCTGATTAGAAACACGTCTCCTAGAAGCATAAGAGCTTTGTGGTGTTTTCTTTAATGGTTACCACCCATAAATGAAGTACTCTGATTAGAAACACTTCTCCTAGAAGCATAAGAGCTTTGTGGTGTTTTCTTGAATGGTTATCTTCCATAAATGTAGAACTTTGATCAAAACACTTCTGATAGAAGCATAAGTGCTTTGTGGTGGTATCTTGAATGATTATCACCTATAAACGAAGTACTTTGATAATAAACACTTCTCATAGAAGTATATGTGCTTTGTGGTGTTTTCTTAAATGGTTACCATCCATAAATGAAGTAAACAGGTCTGAAACACTTCTCGTAGTAGCATAAGATGATTTGTGGTGTTTTCTTTAATGGTTACCACCCATAAATGAAGTACTCTGATTAGAAACACTTCTCATAGAACCATAAGAGCTTTGTGGTGTTTTCTTGAATGGTTATCATCCATAAATGAAGTACTTCTATAAAAAATACTTCTCATAGAAGCATAAGTGCTTTGTGGTGTTAACATGAATGGTTATCACCTATAAATGAAGTACTCTGATTAGAAACACTTCTCATAGAAGTAAAAATTCTTTGTGGTGTTTTCTTGAATGTTTACCACCCATAAATGAAGTAAACAGATCTGAAACACTTCTCGTAGTAGCATAAGATGATTTGTGGTGTTTTCTTTAATGGTTACCACCCATAAATGAAGTACTCTGATTAGAAACACTTCTCCTGGAAGCATAAGAGCTTTGTGGTGTTTTCTTTAATGGTTACCACCCATAAATTAAGAACTCTGATTAGAAACACTTCTCATAGAAGCATAAGTGCTTTGTGGTGTTATCTTTAATGTTTATCACCTATAAATAAAGTACTTTGATTAGAAACACTTCTCATAGAAATATAAATGCTTTGTGTTGTTTTCTTGACTGGTTACCAGCCATAAAGGAAGTAAACAGATCAGAAACACTTCTCGTAGTAGCATAAGATGATTTGTGGTGTTTTCTTTAATGGTTACCACCCATAAATGAAGTACTTTGATAAAAAACACTTCTCATAGAAGCATAAGTGCTTTGTGGTGTTATGTTGAATGGTTATCACTTATAAATGAAGTACTTTGATAATAAACACTACTCATAAAAGTATATGTGCTTTGTGGTGTTTTCTTAAATGGTTACCATCCATAAATGAAGTAAACAGGTCTGAACCACTTCTCGTAGTAGCATAAGATGATTTGTGGTGTTTTCTTTAATGGTTACCACCCATAAATGAAGTACTCTGATTAGAAACACTTCTCATAGAACCATAAGAGCTTTGTGGTGTTTTCTTGAATGGTTATCATCCATAAATGAAGTACTTCTATAAAAAATACTTCTCATAGAAGCATAAGTGCTTTGTGGTGTTAACATGAATGGTTATCACCTATAAATGAAGTACTTTGATCAGAAACACTTCTCATAGAAGTATAAATGCTTTGTGTTGTTTTCTTGACTGGTTACCAGCCATAAAGGAAGTAAACAGATCAGAAACACTTCTCGTAGTAGCATAAGATGATTTGTGGTGTTTTCTTTAATGGTTACCACCCATAAATGAAGTACTTTGATAAAAAACACTTCTCATAGAAGCATAAGTGCTTTGTGGTGTTATGTTGAATGGTTATCACTTATAAATGAAGTACTTTGATAATAAACACTACTCATAAAAGTATATGTGCTTTGTGGTGTTTTCTTAAATGGTTACCATCCATAAATGAAGTAAACAGGTCTGAAACACTTCTCGTAGTAGCATAAGATGATTTGTGGTGTTTTCTTGAATGGTTATCACCCATAAATGAAGTACTTTGATAAAAAACACTTCTCATAGAACCATAAGAGCTTTGTGGTGTTTTCTTTAATGGTTACCACCCATAAATTAAGTACTCTGATTAGAAACAATTCTCATAGAAGCATAAGTGCTTTGTGGTGTTATCTTGAATGGTTATCACCTACAAATAAAGTACTTTGATTAGAAACACTTCTCATAGGAATATAAATGCTTTGAGGTGTTTTCTTGACTGGTTACCAGCCATAAAGGAAATAAACAGATCAGAAACACTTCTCGTAGTAGCATGAGATGATTTGTGGTTTTTTCTTTAATGGTTACCACCCATAAATGAAGTACTTTGATTAGAAACACTTCTCATAGGACCGTAAGAGCTTTGTGGTGTTTTCTTTAATGGTTGTCATCCATAAATGAAGTACTTTGATAAAAAATACTTCTCATAGAAGCATAAGTGCTTTGTGGTGTTAACATGAATGGTTATCACCTATAAATGAAGTACTTTGATCAGAAACACTTCTCATAGAAGTATAAATGATTTGTGGTGTTTTCTTGAATGGTTACCACCCATAAATGAAGTAAACAGATCTGAAACACTTCTCGTAGTAGCATAAGATGATTTGTGGTGTTTTCTTTAATGGTTACCACCCATAAATTAAGTACTCTGATTAGAAACACTTCTCGTAGTAGCATAAGATGGTTTGTGGTATTTTCTTTAATGGTTACCACCCATAAATTAAGTACTCTGATTAGAAACACTTCTCATAGAAGCATAAGTGCTTTGTGTTGTTATCTTGAATGGTTATCACCTTTAAATGAAGTACTTTGATTAGAAACACTTCTCACAGAAATATAAATGCTTTGTGGTGTTTTCTTGACTGGTTACCAGCCATAAAGGAAGTAAACAGATCAGAAACACTTCTCGTAGTAGCATAAGATGAATTGTGGTGTTTTCTTTAATGGTTACCACCCATAAATGATGTAATCTGATTAGAAACACGTCTCCTAGAAGCATAAGAGCTTTGTGGTGTTTTCTTTAATGGTTACCACCCATAAATGAAGTACTCTGATTAGAAACACTTCTCCTAGAAGCATAAGAGCTTTGTGGTGTTTTCTTGAATGGTTATCTTCCATAAATGTAGAACTTTGATCAAAACACTTCTGATAGAAGCATAAGTGCTTTGTGGTGGTATCTTGAATGATTATCACCTATAAACGAAGTACTTTGATAATAAACACTTCTCATAGAAGTATATGTGCTTTGTGGTGTTTTCTTAAATGGTTACCATCCATAAATGAAGTAAACAGGTCTGAAACACTTCTCGTAGTAGCATAAGATGATTTGTGGTGTTTTCTTTAATGGTTACCACCCATAAATGAAGTACTCTGATTAGAAACACTTCTCATAGAACCATAAGAGCTTTGTGGTGTTTTCTTGAATGGTTATCATCCATAAATGAAGTACTTCTATAAAAAATACTTCTCATAGAAGCATAAGTGCTTTGTGGTGTTAACATGAATGGTTATCACCTATAAATGAAGTACTTTGATCAGAAACACTTCTCATAGAAGTATAAATGATTTGTGGTGTTTTCTTGAATGGTTACCACCCATAAATGAAGTAAACAGATCTGAAACACTTCTCGTAGTAGCATAAGATGATTTGTGGTGTTTTCTTTAATGGTTACCACCCATAAATTAAGTACTCTGATTAGAAACACTTCTCGTAGTAGCATAAGATGGTTTGTGGTATTTTCTTTAATGGTTACCACCCATAAATTAAGTACTCTGATTAGAAACACTTCTCATAGAAGCATAAGTGCTTTGTGTTGTTATCTTGAATGGTTATCACCTATAAATGAAGTACTTTGATTAGAAACACTTCTCACAGAAATATAAATGCTTTGTGGTGTTTTCTTGACTGGTTACCAGCCATAAAGGAAGTAAACAGATCAGAAACACTTCTCGTAGTAGCATAAGATGAATTGTGGTGTTTTCTTTAATGGTTACCACCCATAAATGAAGTACTTTGATTAGAAACACTTCTCATAGAAGTAAAAATTCTTTGTGGTGTTTTCTTGAATGTTTACCACCCATAAATGAAGTAAACAGATCTGAAACACTTCTCGTAGTAGCATAAGATGATTTGTGTTGTTTTCATTAATGGTTACCACTCATAAATGAAGTACTCTGATTAGAAACACTTCTCATAGAAGCATAAGTGCTTTGTGGTGTTTATTGAATGGTTATCTTCTTTAAATGTAGTACTTCGATCAAAACACTTCTGATAGAAGCATAACTGCTTTGTGGTGGTATCTTGAATGGTTACCACCCATAAATTAAGTACTCTGATTAGAAACACTTCTCATAGAAGCATAAGTGCTTTGTGGTGTTATCTTGAAAGGTTATCACCTATAAATGAAGTACTTTGATTAGAAACACTTCTCACAGAAATATAAATTCTTTGTGGTGTTTTCTTGACTGGTTACCAGCCATAAAGGAAGTAAACAGATCAGAAACACTTCTCGTAGTAGCATAAGATGAATTGTGGTGTTTTCTTTAATGGTTACCACCCATAAATGAAGTACTTTGATTAGAAACACTTCTCATAGAAGTAAAAATTCTTTGTGGTGTTTTCTTGAATGTTTACCACCCATAAATGAATTAAACAGATCTGAAACCCTTCTCGTAGTAGCATAAGATGATTTGTGTTGTTTTCATTAATGGTTACCACTCATAAATGAAGTACTCTGATTAGAAACACTTCTCATAGAAGCATAAGTGCTTTGTGGTGTTTATTGAATGGTTATCACCCATAAATGAAGTACTTTGAACATCAACACTTCTCATTGAAGCATAAATGCTTTGTTGTGTTTTCTTGAATGGTTATCACCCATAAATGAAGTAAACAGATCTGAAACACTTCTCGTAGTAGCATAAGATGATTTGTGGTGTTTTCTATAATGGTTACCACCAATAAATGAAGTACTCTGATTAAAAACATTTTTCATAGAAGCATAAGAGCTTTGTGGTGTTTTCTTGAATGGTTATCATCCATAAATGAAGTACTTCTATAAAAAATACTTCTCATAGAAGCATAAGTGCTTTGTGGTGTTAACATGAATGGTTATCACCTATAAATGAAGTACTTTGATCAGAAACACTTCTCATAGAAGTACAAATGCTTTGTGTTGTTTTCTTGACTGGTTACCAGCCATAAAGGAAGTAAACAGATCAGAAACACTTCTCGTAGTAGCATAAGATGATTTGTGGTGTTTTCTTTAATGGTTACCACCCATAAATGAAGTACTTTGATAAAAAACACTTCTCATAGAAGCATAAGTGCTTTGTGGTGTTATGTGGAATGGTTATCACTTATAAATGAAGTACTTTGATAATAAACACTACTCATAAAAGTATATGTGCTTTGTGGTCTTTTCTTAAATGGTTACCATCCATAAATGAAGTAAACAGGTCTGAAACACTTCTCGCAGTAGCATAAGATGATTTGTGGTGTTTTCTTTAATGGTTACCACCCATAAATGAAGTACTCTGATTAGAAACACTTCTCATAGAACCATAAGAGCTTTGTGGTGTTTTCTTGAATGGTTATCATCCATAAATGAAGTACTTCTATAAAAAATACTTCTCATAGAAGCATAAGTGCTTTGTGGTGTTAACATGAATGGTTATCACCTATAAATGAAGTACTTTGATCAGAAACACTTCTCATAGAAGTATAAATGCTTTGTGGTGTTTTCTTGAATGGTTACCACCCATAAATGAAGTAAACAGATCTGAAACACTTCTCGTAGTAGCATAAGATGATTTGTGGTGTTTTCTTTAATGGTTACCACCCATAAATTAAGTACTCTGATTAGAAACACTTCTCGTAGTAGCATAAGATGGTTTGTGGTATTTTCTTTAATGGTTACCACCCATAAATTAAGTACTCTGATTAGAAACACTTCTCATAGAAGCATAAGTGCTTTGTGGTGTTATCTTGAATGGTTATCACCTATAAATGAAGTACTTTGATTAGAAACACTTCTCACAGAAATATAAATGCTTTGTGGTGTTTTCTTGACTGGTTACCAGCCATAAAGGAAGTAAACAGATCAGAAACACTTCTCGTAGTAGCATAAGATGAATTGTGGTGTTTTCTTTAATTGTTACCACCCATAAATGAAGTACTTTGATTAGAAACACTTCTCATAGAAGTAAAAATTCTTTGTGGTGTTTTCTTGAATGTTTACCACCCATAAATGAAGTAAACAGATCTGAAACACTTCTCGTAGTAGCATAAGATGATTTGTGGTGTTTTCTATAATGGTTACCACCAATAAATGAAGTACTCTGATTAAAAACACTTCTCATAGAAGCATAAGAGCTTTGTGGTGTTTTCTTGAATGGTTATCATCCATAAATGAAGTACTTTGATCAAAAATACTTCTCATAGAAGCATAAGTGCTTTGTGGTGTTAACTTGAATGGTTATGACCTATAAATGAAGTACTTTGATAAGAAACACTTCTCATTGAAGTATAAATGTTTTGTGGTGTTTTCTAGACTGGTTACCACCCATAATTGAAGTAAACAAATCTAAAACACTTCTCGTAGTAGCATAAGATGATTTGTGGTGTTTTCTTTAATGGTCACCACCCATAAATGATGTAATCTGATTAGAAACACTTCTCCTAGAAGCATAAAAGCTTTGTGGTGTTTTCTTTAATGGTTACCACCCATAAATGAAGTACTCTGATTAGAAACACTTCTCCTAGAAGCATAAGAGCTTTGTGGTATTTTCTTGAATGGTTATCTTCCATAAATGTAGAACTTTGATCAAAACACTTCTGATAGAAGCATAAGTGCTTTGTGGTGGTATCTTGAATGATTATCACCTATAAACGAAGTACTTTGATAATAAACACTTCTCATAGAAGTATATGTGCTTTGTGGTGTTTTCTTGAATGGTTACCATCCATAAATGAAGTAAACAAATCTGAAACACTTCTCGTAGTTGCATAAGATGATTTGTGGTGTTTTCTATAATGGTTACCACCAATAAATGAAGTACTCTGATTAAAAACACTTCTCATAGAAGCATAAGAGCTTTGTGGTGTTTTCTTGAATGGTTATCATCCATAAATGAAGTACTTTGATAAAAAATACTTCTCATAGAAGCATAAGTGCTTTGTGGTGTTAACTTGAATGGTTATGACCTATAAATGAAGTACTTTGATAAAAAAACACTTCTCATAGAAGCATAAGTGTTTTGTGGTGCTATGTTGAATGCTTATCACTTATAAATGAAGTACTTTGATAATAAACACTACTCATAGAAGTGTATGTGCTTTGTGGTGTTTTCTTAAATGGTTACCACACATAAATGAAGTAAACAGATCTGAAACACTTCTCGTAGTAGCATAAGATGATTTGTGGTGTTTTCTTTAATGGTTACCATCCATAAATGAAGTACTCTGATTAGAAACACTTATCATAGAAGCATACGTGGTTTGTGGTCTTTCTTTAATGGTTATCACCCATAAATGAAGTACGTTGCTTAGAAACACTTCTCATAGAAGCATAAGTGCTTTGTGGTGTTTTCTTGAATGGTTATTACCCATAAATGAAGTAAACTGATCTGAAACACTACTGGTAGTAGCATAAGATGATTTGTTGTGTTTTCTTTAATTGTTACCACTTGTAAATGAAGTACTCTGATTAGAAACACTTCTCATAGAAGCATAAATTCTTTGTGGTGTTTATTGAATGGTTATGACCCACAAATGAAGTACTTTGGTCAGAAACACTTCTCAATGAAGTATAAATGCTTTGTGGTGTTTTCTTGAATGGTTACCACCCATAAATGAAGTAAACATATCTGAAACACTTCTCGTAGAAGCAAAAGATGATTTGTGGTGTTTTCTTTAATGGTTACCACCAATAAATGAAGTACTCTGATTAAAAACACTTCTCATAGAAGCATAAGAGCTTTGTGGTGTTTTCTTGAATGGTTATCATCCATAAATGAAGTACTTTGATAAAAAATACTTCTCATAGAAGCATAAGTGCTTTGTGGTGTTAACTTGAATGGTTATGACCTATAAATGAAGTACTTTGATAAAAAAACACTTCTCATAGAAGCATAAGTGTTTTGTGGTGCTATGTTGAATGCTTATCACTTATAAATGAAGTACTTTGATAATAAACACTACTCATAGAAGTGTATGTGCTTTGTGGTGTTTTCTTAAATGGTTACCACACATAAATGAAGTAAACAGATCTGAAACACTTCTCGTAGTAGCATAAGATGATTTGTGGTGTTTTCTTTAATGGTTACCATCCATAAATGAAGTACTCTGATTAGAAACACTTATCATAGAAGCATACGTGGTTTGTGGTCTTTCTTTAATGGTTATCACCCATAAATGAAGTACGTTGCTTAGAAACACTTCTCATAGAAGCATAAGTGCTTTGTGGTGTTTTCTTGAATGGTTATTACCCATAAATGAAGTAAACTGATCTGAAACACTACTCGTAGTAGCATAAGATGATTTGTTGTGTTTTCTTTAATTGTTACCACTTGTAAATGAAGTACTCTGATTAGAAACACTTCTCATAGAAGCATAAATTCTTTGTGGTGTTTATTGAATGGTTATGACCCACAAATGAAGTACTTTGGTCAGAAACACTTCTCAATGAAGTATAAATGCTTTGTGGTGTTTTCTTGAATGGTTACCACCCATAAATGAAGTAAACATATCTGAAACACTTCTCGTAGAAGCAAAAGATGATTTGTGGTGTTTTCTTTAATGGTTACCACCAATAAATGAAGTACTCTGATTAAAAACACTTCTCATAGAAGCATAAGAGCTTTGTGGTGTTTTCTTGAATGGTTATCATCCATAAATGAAGTACTTTGATAAAAAATACTTCTCATAGAAGCATAAGTGCTTTGTGGTGTTAACTTGAATGGTTATGACCTATAAATGAAGTACTTTGATAAAAAAACACTTCTCATAGAAGCATAAGTGTTTTGTGGTGCTATGTTGAATGCTTATCACTTATAAATGAAGTACTTTGATAATAAACACTACTCATAGAAGTGTATGTGCTTTGTGGTGTTTTCTTAAATGATTACCACACATAAATGAAGTAAACAGATCTGAAACACTTCTCGTAGTAGCATAAGATGATTTGTGGTGTTTTCTTTAATGGTTACCATCCATAAATGAAGTACTCTGATTAGAAACACTTATCATAGAAGCATACGTGGTTTGTGGTCTTTCTTGAATGGTTATCACCCATAAATGAAGTACGTTGCTTAGAAACACTTCTCATAGAAGCATAAGTGTTTTGTGGTGTTTTCTTGAATGGTTATCACCCATAAATGAAGTAAACTTATCTGAAACACTACTCGTAGTAGCATAAGATGGTTTGTGGTGTTTTCTTTAATGGTTACCACCCATAAATTAAGTACTCTGATTAGAAACACTTCTCATAGAAGCATAAGTGCTTTGTGGTGTTATCTTGAATGGTTATCACCTATAAATAAAGTACTTTGATTAGAAACACTTCTCATAGAAATATAAATGCTTTGTGTTGTTTTCTTGACTGGTTACCAGCCATAAAGGAAGTAAACAGATCAGAAACACTACTCGTAGTAGCATAAGATGATTTGTGGTGTTTTCTTTAATGGTTACCACCCATAAATGAAGTACTTTGATAAAAAACACTTCTCATAGAAGCATAAGTGCTTTGTGGTGTTATGTTGAATGGTTATCACTTATAAATGAAGTACTTTGATAATAAACACTACTCATCAAAGTATATGTGCTTTGTGGTGTTTTCTTAAATGGTTACCATCCATAAATGAAGTAAACAGGTCTGAAACACTTCTCGTAGTAGCATAAGATGATTTGTGGTGTTTTCTTTAATGGTTACCACCCATAAATGAAGTACTCTGATTAGAAACACTTCTCATAGAACCATAAGAGCATTGTGGTGTTTTCTTGAATGGTTATCATCCATAAATGAAGTACTTCTATAAAAAATACTTCTCATAGAAGCATAAGTGCTTTGTGGTGTTAACATGAATGGTTATCACCTATAAATGAAGTACTTTGATCAGAAACACTTCTCATAGAAGTATAAATGCTTTGTGTTGTTTTCTTGACTGGTTACAAGCCATAAAGGAAGTAAACAGATCAGAAACACTTCTCGTAGTAGCATAAGATGATTTGTGGTGTTTTCGTTAATGGTTACCACCCATAAATGAAGTACTTTGATAAAAAACACTTCTCGTAGAAGCATAAGTGCTTTGTGGTGTTATGTTGAATGGTTATCACTTATAAATGAAGTACTTTGATAATAAACACTACTCATAAAAGTATATGTGCTTTGTGGTGTTTTCTTAAATGGTTACCATCCATAAATGAAGTAAACAGGTCTGAAACACTTCTCGTAGTAGCATACGATGATTTGTGGTGTTTTCTTTAATGGTTACCACCCATAAATGAAGTACTCTGATTAGAAACACTTCTCATAGAACCATAAGAGCTTTGTGGTGTTTTCTTGAATGGTTATCATCCATAAATGAAGTACTTCTATAAAAAATACTTCTCATAGAAGCATAAGTGCTTTGTGGTGTTAACATGAATGGTTATCACCTATAAATGAAGTACTTTGATCAGAAACACTTCTCATAGAAGTATAAATGCTTTGTGGTGTTTTCTTGAATGGTTACCACCCATAAATGAAGTAAACAGATCTGAAACACTTCTCGTAGTAGCATAAGATGATTTGTGGTGTTTTCTTTAATGGTTACCACCCATAAATTAAGTACTCTGATTAGAAACACTTCTCGTAGTAGCATAAGATGGTTTGTGGTATTTTCTTTAATGGTTACCACCCATAAATTAAGTACTCTGATTAGAAACACTTCTCATAGAAGCATAAGTGCTTTGTGGTGTTATCTTGAATGGTTATCACCTATAAATGAAGTACTTTGATTAGAAACACTTCTCACAGAAATATAAATGCTTTGTGGTGTTTTCTTGACTGGTTACCAGCCATAAAGGAAGTAAACAGATCAGAAACACTTCTCGTAGTAGCATAAGATGAATTGTGGTGTTTTCTTTAATGGTTACCACCCATAAATGAAGTACTTTGATTAGAAACACTTCTCATAGAAGTAAAAATTCTTTGTGGTGTTTTCTTGAATGTTTACCACCCATAAATGAAGTAAACAGATCTGAAACACTTCTCGTAGTAGCATAAGATGATTTGTGTTGTTTTCATTAATGGTTACCACTCATAAATGAAGTACTCTGATTAGAAACACTTCTCATAGAAGCATAAGTGCTTTGTGGTGTTTATTGAATGGTTATCACCCATAAATGAAGTACTTTGAACATCAACACTTCTCATTGAAGCATAAATGCTTTGTTGTGTTTTCTTGAATGGTTATCACCCATAAATGAAGTAAACAGATCTGAAACACTTCTCGTAGTAGCATAAGATGATTTGTGGTGTTTTCTATAATGGTTACCACCAATAAATGAAGTACTCTGATTAAAAACACTTCTCATAGAAGCATAAGAGCTTTGTGGTGTTTTCTTGAATGGTTATCATCCATAAATGAAGTACTTTGATCAAAAATACTTCTCATAGAAGCATAAGTGCTTTGTGGTGTTAACTTGAATGGTTATGACCTATAAATGAAGTACTTTGATAAGAAACACTTCTCATTGAAGTATAAATGTTTTGTGGTGTTTTCTAGACTGGTTACCACCCATAATTGAAGTAAACAAATCTAAAACACTTCTCGTAATAGCATAAGATGATTTGTGGTGTTTTCTTTAATGGTCACCACCCATAAATGATGTAATCTGATTAGAAACACTTCTCCTAGAAGCATAAGAGCTTTGTGGTGTTTTCTTTAATGGTTACCACCCATAAATGAAGTACTCTGATTAGAAACACTTCTCCTAGAAGCATAAGAGCTTTGTGGTGTTTTCTTGAATGGTTATCATCCATAAATGTAGAACTTTCATCAAACCACTTCTGATAGAAGCATAAGTGCTTTGTGGTGGTATCTTGAATGATTATCACCTATAAACGAAGTACTTTGATAATAAACACTTCTCATAGAAGTATATGTGCTTTGTGGTGTTTTCTTGAATGGTTACCATCCATAAATGAAGTAAACAGATCTGAAACACTTCTCGTAGTTGCATAAGATGATTTGTGGTGTTTTCTATAATGGTTACCACCAATAAATGAAGTACTCTGATTAAAAACACTTCTCATAGAAGCATAATAGCTTTGTGGTGTTTTCTTGAATGGTTATCATCCATAAATGAAGTACTTTGATCAAAAATACTTCTCATAGAAGCATAAGTGCTTTGTGGTGTTAACTTGAATGGTTATGACCTATAAATGAAGTACTTTGATAAGAAACACTTCTCATTGAAGTATAAATGTTTTGTGGTGTTTTCTAGACTGGTTACCACCCATAATTGAAGTAAACAAATCTAAAACACTTCTCGTAGTAGCATAAGATGATTTGTGGTGTTTTCTTTAATGGTCACCACCCATAAATGATGTAATCTGATTAGAAACACTTCTCCTAGAAGCATAAGAGCTTTGTGGTGTTTTCTTTAATGGTTACCACCCATAAATGAAGTACTCTGATTAGAAACACTTCTCCAAGAAGCATAAGAGCTTTGTGGTGTTTTCTTGAATGGTTATCTTCCTTAAATGTAGAACTTTGATCAAAACACTTCTGATAGAAGCATAAGTGCTTTGTGGTTGTATTTTGAATGATTATCACCTATAAACGAAGTACTTTGATAATAAACACTTCTCATAGAAGTATATGTGCTTTGTGGTGTTTTCTTGAATGGTTACCATCCATAAATGAAGTAAACAGATCTGAAACACTTCTCGTAGTTGCATAAGATGATTTGTGGTGTTTTCTATAATGGTTACCACCAATAAATGAAGTACTCTGATTAAAAACACTTCTCATAGAAGCATAAGAGCTTTGTGGTGTTTTCTTGAATGGTTATCATCCATAAATGAAGTACTTTGATCAAAAATACTTCTCATAGAAGCATAAGTGCTTTGTGGTGTTAACTTGAATGGTTATGACCTATAAATGAAGTACTTTGAACATCAACACTTCTCATTGAAGCATAAATGCTTTGTTGTGTTTTCTTGAATGGTTATCACCCATAAATGTAGTAAACAGATCTGAAACACTTCTCGTAGTTGCATAAGATGATTTGTGGTGTTTTCTATAATGGTTACCACCAATAAATGAAGTACTCTGATTAAAAACACTTCTCATAGAAGCATAAGAGCTTTGTGGTGTTTTCTTGAATGGTTATCATCCATAAATGAAGTACTTTGATCAAAAATACTTCTCATAGAAGCATAAGTGCTTTGTGGTGTTAACTTGAATGGTTATGACCTATAAATGAAGTACTTTGATAAAAAAACACTTCTCATAGAAGCATAAGTGTTTTGTGGTGCTATGTTGAATGCTTATCACTTATAAATGAAGTACTTTGATAATAAACACTACTCATAGAAGTGTATGTGCTTTGTGGTGTTTTCTTAAATGATTACCACACATAAATGAAGTAAACAGATCTGAAACACTTCTCGTAGTAGCATAAGATGATTTTTGGTGTTTTCTTTAATGGTTACCATCCATAAATGAAGTACTCTGATTAGAAACACTTATCATAGAAGCATACGTGGTTTGTGGTCTTTCTTGAATGGTTATCACCCATAAATGAAGTACGTTGCTTAGAAACACTTCTCATAGAAGCATAAGTGCTTTGTGGTGTTTTCTTGAATGGTTATCACCCATAAATGAAGTAAACTTATCTGAAACACTACTCGTAGTAGCATAAGATGGTTTGTGGTGTTTTCTTTAATGGTTACCACCCATAAATTAAGTACTCTGATTAGAAACACTTCTCATAGAAGCATAAGTGCTTTGTGGTGTTATCTTGAATGGTTATCACCTATAAATAAAGTACTTTGATTAGAAACACTTCTCATAGAAATATAAATGCTTTGTGTTGTTTTCTTGACTGGTTACCAGCCATAAAGGAAGTAAACAGATCAGAAACACTACTCGTAGTAGCATAAGATGATTTGTGGTGTTTTCTTTAATGGTTACCACCCATAAATGAAGTACTTTGATAAAAAACACTTCTCATAGAAGCATAAGTGCTTTGTGGTGTTATGTTGAATGGTTATCACTTATAAATGAAGTACTTTGATAATAAACACTACTCATCAAAGTATATGTGCTTTGTGGTGTTTTCTTAAATGGTTACCATCCATAAATGAAGTAAACAGGTCTGAAACACTTCTCGTAGTAGCATAAGATGATTTGTGGTGTTTTCTTTAATGGTTACCACCCATAAATGAAGTACTCTGATTAGAAACACTTCTCATAGAACCATAAGAGCATTGTGGTGTTTTCTTGAATGGTTATCATCCATAAATGAAGTACTTCTATAAAAAATACTTCTCATAGAAGCATAAGTGCTTTGTGGTGTTAACATGAATGGTTATCACCTATAAATGAAGTACTTTGATCAGAAACACTTCTCATAGAAGTATAAATGCTTTGTGTTGTTTTCTTGACTGGTTACCAGCCATAAAGGAAGTAAACAGATCAGAAACACTTCTCGTAGTAGCATAAGATGATTTGTGGTGTTTTCGTTAATGGTTACCACCCATAAATGAAGTACTTTGATAAAAAACACTTCTCGTAGAAGCATAAGTGCTTTGTGGTGTTATGTTGAATGGTTATCACTTATAAATGAAGTACTTTGATAATAAACACTACTCATAAAAGTATATGTGCTTTGTGGTGTTTTCTTAAATGGTTACCATCCATAAATGAAGTAAACAGGTCTGAAACACTTCTCGTAGTAGCATACGATGATTTGTGGTGTTTTCTTTAATGGTTACCACCCATAAATGAAGTACTCTGATTAGAAACACTTCTCATAGAACCATAAGAGCTTTGTGGTGTTTTCTTGAATGGTTATCATCCATAAATGAAGTACTTCTATAAAAAATACTTCTCATAGAAGCATAAGTGCTTTGTGGTGTTAACATGAATGGTTATCACCTATAAATGAAGTACTTTGATCAGAAACACTTCTCATAGAAGTATAAATGCTTTGTGGTGTTTTCTTGAATGGTTACCACCCATAAATGAAGTAAACAGATCTGAAACACTTCTCGTAGTAGCATAAGATGATTTGTGGTGTTTTCTTTAATGGTTACCACCCATAAATTAAGTACTCTGATTAGAAACACTTCTCGTAGTAGCATAAGATGGTTTGTGGTATTTTCTTTAATGGTTACCACCCATAAATTAAGTACTCTGATTAGAAACACTTCTCATAGAAGCATAAGTGCTTTGTGGTGTTATCTTGAATGGTTATCACCTATAAATGAAGTACTTTGATTAGAAACACTTCTCACAGAAATATAAATGCTTTGTGGTGTTTTCTTGACTGGTTACCAGCCATAAAGGAAGTAAACAGATCAGAAACACTTCTCGTAGTAGCATAAGATGAATTGTGTTGTTTTCTTTAATGGTTACCACCCATAAATGAAGTACTTTGATTAGAAACACTTCTCATAGAAGTAAAAATTCTTTGTGGTGTTTTCTTGAATGTTTACCACCCATAAATGAAGTAAACAGATCTGAAACACTTCTCGTAGTAGCATAAGATGATTTGTGTTGTTTTCATTAATGGTTACCACTCATAAATGAAGTACTCTGATTAGAAACACTTCTCATAGAAGCATAAGTGCTTTGTGGTGTTTATTGAATGGTTATCACCCATAAATGAAGTACTTTGAACATCAACACTTCTCATTGAAGCATAAATGCTTTGTTGTGTTTTCTTGAATGGTTATCACCCATAAATGAAGTAAACAGATCTGAAACACTTCTCGTAGTAGCATAAGATGATTTGTGGTGTTTTCTATAATGGTTACCACCAATAAATGAAGTACTCTGATTAAAAACACTTCTCATAGAAGCATAAGAGCTTTGTGGTGTTTTCTTGAATGGTTATCATCCATAAATGAAGTACTTTGATCAAAAATACTTCTCATAGAAGCATAAGTGCTTTGTGGTGTTAACTTGAATGGTTATGACCTATAAATGAAGTACTTTGATAAGAAACACTTCTCATTGAAGTATAAATGTTTTGTGGTGTTTTCTAGACTGGTTACCACCCATAATTGAAGTAAACAAATCTAAAACACTTCTCGTAGTAGCATAAGATGATTTGTGGTGTTTTCTTTAATGGTCACCACCCATAAATGATGTAATCTGATTAGAAACACTTCTCCTAGAAGCATAAGAGCTTTGTGGTGTTTTCTTTAATGGTTACCACCCATAAATGAAGTACTCTGATTAGAAACACTTCTCCAAGAAGCATAAGAGCTTTGTGGTGTTTTCTTGAATGGTTATCTTCCTTAAATGTAGAACTTTGATCAAAACACTTCTGATAGAAGCATAAGTGCTTTGTGGTTGTATTTTGAATGATTATCACCTATAAACGAAGTACTTTGATAATAAACACTTCTCATAGAAGTATATGTGCTTTGTGGTGTTTTCTTGAATGGTTACCATCCATAAATGAAGTAAACAGATCTGAAACACTTCTCGTAGTTGCATAAGATGATTTGTGGTGTTTTCTATAATGGTTACCACCAATAAATGAAGTACTCTGATTAAAAACACTTCTCATAGAAGCATAAGAGCTTTGTGGTGTTTTCTTGAATGGTTATCATCCATAAATGAAGTACTTTGATCAAAAATACTTCTCATAGAAGCATAAGTGCTTTGTGGTGTTAACTTGAATGGTTATGACCTATAAATGAAGTACTTTGAACATCAACACTTCTCATTGAAGCATAAATGCTTTGTTGTGTTTTCTTGAATGGTTATCACCCATAAATGTAGTAAACAGATCTGAAACACTTCTCGTAGTTGCATAAGATGATTTGTGGTGTTTTCTATAATGGTTACCACCAATAAATGAAGTACTCTGATTAAAAACACTTCTCATAGAAGCATAAGAGCTTTGTGGTGTTTTCTTGAATGGTTATCATCCATAAATGAAGTACTTTGATCAAAAATACTTCTCATAGAAGCATAAGTGCTTTGTGGTGTTAACTTGAATGGTTATGACCTATAAATGAAGTACTTTGATAAAAAAACACTTCTCATAGAAGCATAAGTGTTTTGTGGTGCTATGTTGAATGCTTATCACTTATAAATGAAGTACTTTGATAATAAACACTACTCATAGAAGTGTATGTGCTTTGTGGTGTTTTCTTAAATGATTACCACACATAAATGAAGTAAACAGATCTGAAACACTTCTCGTAGTAGCATAAGATGATTTTTGGTGTTTTCTTTAATGGTTACCATCCATAAATGAAGTACTCTGATTAGAAACACTTATCATAGAAGCATACGTGGTTTGTGGTCTTTCTTGAATGGTTATCACCCATAAATGAAGTACGTTGCTTAGAAACACTTCTCATAGAAGCATAAGTGCTTTGTGGTGTTTTCTTGAATGGTTATCACCCATAAATGAAGTAAACTTATCTGAAACACTACTCGTAGTAGCATAAGATGGTTTGTGGTGTTTTCTTTAATGGTTACCACCCATAAATTAAGTACTCTGATTAGAAACACTTCTCATAGAAGCATAAGTGCTTTGTGGTGTTATCTTGAATGGTTATCACCTATAAATAAAGTACTTTGATTAGAAACACTTCTCATAGAAATATAAATGCTTTGTGTTGTTTTCTTGACTGGTTACCAGCCATAAAGGAAGTAAACAGATCAGAAACACTACTCGTAGTAGCATAAGATGATTTGTGGTGTTTTCTTTAATGGTTACCACCCATAAATGAAGTACTTTGATAAAAAACACTTCTCATAGAAGCATAAGTGCTTTGTGGTGTTATGTTGAATGGTTATCACTTATAAATGAAGTACTTTGATAATAAACACTACTCATCAAAGTATATGTGCTTTGTGGTGTTTTCTTAAATGGTTACCATCCATAAATGAAGTAAACAGGTCTGAAACACTTCTCGTAGTAGCATAAGATGATTTGTGGTGTTTTCTTTAATGGTTACCACCCATAAATGAAGTACTCTGATTAGAAACACTTCTCATAGAACCATAAGAGCATTGTGGTGTTTTCTTGAATGGTTATCATCCATAAATGAAGTACTTCTATAAAAAATACTTCTCATAGAAGCATAAGTGCTTTGTGGTGTTAACATGAATGGTTATCACCTATAAATGAAGTACTTTGATCAGAAACACTTCTCATAGAAGTATAAATGCTTTGTGTTGTTTTCTTGACTGGTTACCAGCCATAAAGGAAGTAAACAGATCAGAAACACTTCTCGTAGTAGCATAAGATGATTTGTGGTGTTTTCGTTAATGGTTACCACCCATAAATGAAGTACTTTGATAAAAAACACTTCTCGTAGAAGCATAAGTGCTTTGTGGTGTTATGTTGAATGGTTATCACTTATAAATGAAGTACTTTGATAATAAACACTACTCATAAAAGTATATGTGCTTTGTGGTGTTTTCTTAAATGGTTACCATCCATAAATGAAGTAAACAGGTCTGAAACACTTCTCGTAGTAGCATACGATGATTTGTGGTGTTTTCTTTAATGGTTACCACCCATAAATGAAGTACTCTGATTAGAAACACTTCTCATAGAACCATAAGAGCTTTGTGGTGTTTTCTTGAATGGTTATCATCCATAAATGAAGTACTTCTATAAAAAATACTTCTCATAGAAGCATAAGTGCTTTGTGGTGTTAACATGAATGGTTATCACCTATAAATGAAGTACTTTGATCAGAAACACTTCTCATAGAAGTATAAATGCTTTGTGGTGTTTTCTTGAATGGTTACCACCCATAAATGAAGTAAACAGATCTGAAACACTTCTCGTAGTAGCATAAGATGATTTGTGGTGTTTTCTTTAATGGTTACCACCCATAAATTAAGTACTCTGATTAGAAACACTTCTCGTAGTAGCATAAGATGGTTTGTGGTATTTTCTTTAATGGTTACCACCCATAAATTAAGTACTCTGATTAGAAACACTTCTCATAGAAGCATAAGTGCTTTGTGGTGTTATCTTGAATGGTTATCACCTATAAATGAAGTACTTTGATTAGAAACACTTCTCACAGAAATATAAATGCTTTGTGGTGTTTTCTTGACTGGTTACCAGCCATAAAGGAAGTAAACAGATCAGAAACACTTCTCGTAGTAGCATAAGATGAATTGTGTTGTTTTCTTTAATGGTTACCACCCATAAATGAAGTACTTTGATTAGAAACACTTCTCATAGAAGTAAAAATTCTTTGTGGTGTTTTCTTGAATGTTTACCACCCATAAATGAAGTAAACAGATCTGAAACACTTCTCGTAGTAGCATAAGATGATTTGTGTTGTTTTCATTAATGGTTACCACTCATAAATGAAGTACTCTGATTAGAAACACTTCTCATAGAAGCATAAGTGCTTTGTGGTGTTTATTGAATGGTTATCACCCATAAATGAAGTACTTTGAACATCAACACTTCTCATTGAAGCATAAATGCTTTGTTGTGTTTTCTTGAATGGTTATCACCCATAAATGAAGTAAACAGATCTGAAACACTTCTCGTAGTAGCATAAGATGATTTGTGGTGTTTTCTATAATGGTTACCACCAATAAATGAAGTACTCTGATTAAAAACACTTCTCATAGAAGCATAAGAGCTTTGTGGTGTTTTCTTGAATGGTTATCATCCATAAATGAAGTACTTTGATCAAAAATACTTCTCATAGAAGCATAAGTGCTTTGTGGTGTTAACTTGAATGGTTATGACCTATAAATGAAGTACTTTGATAAGAAACACTTCTCATTGAAGTATAAATGTTTTGTGGTGTTTTCTAGACTGGTTACCACCCATAATTGAAGTAAACAAATCTAAAACACTTCTCATTGAAGTATAAATGTTTTGTGGTGTTTTCTAGACTGGTTACCACCCATAATTGAAGTAAACAAATCTAAAACACTTCTCGTAGTAGCATAAGATGATTTGTGGTGTTTTCTTTAATGGTCACCACCCATAAATGATGTAATCTGATTAGAAACACTTCTCCTAGAAGCATAAGAGCTTTGTGGTGTTTTCTTTAATGGTTACCACCCATAAATGAAGTACTCTGATTAGAAACACTTCTCCTAGAAGCATAAGAGCTTTGTGGTGTTTTCTTGAATGGTTATCTTCCATAAATGTAGAACTTTGATCAAAACACTTCTGATAGAAGTATAAGTGCTTTGTGGTGGTATCTTGAATGATTATCACCTATAAACGAAGTACTTTGATAATAAACACTTCTCATAGAAGTATATGTGCTTTGTGGTGTTTTCTTGAATGGTTACCATCCATAAATGAAGTAAACAGATCTGAAACACTTCTCGTAGTTGCATAAGATGATTTGTGGTGTTTTCTATAATGGTTACCACCAATAAATGAAGTACTCTGATCAAAAATACTTCTCATAGAAGCATAAGTGCTTTGTGGTGTTAACTTGAATGGTTATGACCTATAAATGAAGTACTTTGATAAAAAAACACTTCTCATAGAAGCATAAGTGTTTTGTGGTGCTATGTTGAATGCTTATCACTTATAAATGAAGTACTTTGATAATAAACACTACTCATAGAAGTGTATGTGCTTTGTGGTGTTTTCTTAAATGGTTACCACACATAAATGAAGTAAACAGATTTGAAACACTTCTCGTAGTAGCATAAGATGATTTGTGGTGTTTTCTTTAATGGTTACCACCCATAAATTAAGTACTCTGATTAGAAACACTTCTCATAGAAGCATAAGTGCTTTGTGGTGTTATCTTGAATGGTTATCACCTATAAATAAAGTACTTTGATTAGAAACACTTCTCATAGAAATATAAATGCTTTGTGTTGTTTTCTTGACTGGTTACCAGCCATAAAGGAAGTAAACAGATCAGAAACACTACTCGTAGTAGCATAAGATGATTTGTGGTGTTTTCTTTAATGGTTACCACCCATAAATGAAGTACTTTGATAAAAAACACTTCTCATAGAAGCATAAGTGCTTTGTGGTGTTATGTTGAATGGTTATCACTTATAAATGAAGTACTTTGATAATAAACACTACTCATCAAAGTATATGTGCTTTGTGGTGTTTTCTTAAATGGTTACCATCCATAAATGAAGTAAACAGGTCTGAAACACTTCTCGTAGTAGCATAAGATGATTTGTGGTGTTTTCTTTAATGGTTACCACCCATAAATGAAGTACTCTGATTAGAAACACTTCTCATAGAACCATAAGAGCATTGTGGTGTTTTCTTGAATGGTTATCATCCATAAATGAAGTACTTCTATAAAAAATACTTCTCATAGAAGCATAAGTGCTTTGTGGTGTTAACATGAATGGTTATCACCTATAAATGAAGTACTTTGATCAGAAACACTTCTCATAGAAGTATAAATGCTTTGTGTTGTTTTCTTGACTGGTTACCAGCCATAAAGGAAGTAAACAGATCAGAAACACTTCTCGTAGTAGCATAAGATGATTTGTGGTGTTTTCTTTAATGGTTACCACCCATAAATGAAGTACTTTGATAAAAAACACTTCTCGTAGAAGCATAAGTGCTTTGTGGTGTTATGTTGAATGGTTATCACTTATAAATGAAGTACTTTGATAATAAACACTACTCATAAAAGTATATGTGCTTTGTGGTGTTTTCTTAAATGGTTACCATCCATAAATGAAGTAAACAGGTCTGAAACACTTCTCGTAGTAGCATACGATGATTTGTGGTGTTTTCTTTAATGGTTACCACCCATAAATGAAGTACTCTGATTAGAAACACTTCTCATAGAACCATAAGAGCTTTGTGGTGTTTTCTTGAATGGTTATCATCCATAAATGAAGTACTTCTATAAAAAATACTTCTCATAGAAGCATAAGTGCTTTGTGGTGTTAACATGAATGGTTATCACCTATAAATGAAGTACTTTGATCAGAAACACTTCTCATAGAAGTATAAATGCTTTGTGGTGTTTTCTTGAATGGTTACCACCCATAAATGAAGTAAACAGATCTGAAACACTTCTCGTAGTAGCATAAGATGATTTGTGGTGTTTTCTATAATGGTTACCACCAATAAATGAAGTACTCTGATTAAAAACACTTCTCATAGAAGCATAAGAGCTTTGTGGTGTTTTCTTGAATGGTTATCATCCATAAATGAAGTACTTTGATCAAAAATACTTCTCATAGAAGCATAAGTGCTTTGTGGTGTTAACTTGAATGGTTATGACCTATAAATGAAGTACTTTGATAAGAAACACTTCTCATTGAAGTATAAATGTTTTGTGGTGTTTTCTAGACTGGTTACCACCCATAATTGAAGTAAACAAATCTAAAACACTTCTCATTGAAGTATAAATGTTTTGTGGTGTTTTCTAGACTGGTTACCACCCATAATTGAAGTAAACAAATCTAAAACACTTCTCGTAGTAGCATAAGATGATTTGTGGTGTTTTCTTTAATGGTCACCACCCATAAATGATGTAATCTGATTAGAAACACTTCTCCTAGAAGCATAAGAGCTTTGTGGTGTTTTCTTTAATGGTTACCACCCATAAATGAAGTACTCTGATTAGAAACACTTCTCCTAGAAGCATAAGAGCTTTGTGGTGTTTTCTTGAATGGTTATCTTCCATAAATGTAGAACTTTGATCAAAACACTTCTGATAGAAGTATAAGTGCTTTGTGGTGGTATCTTGAATGATTATCACCTATAAACGAAGTACTTTGATAATAAACACTTCTCATAGAAGTATATGTGCTTTGTGGTGTTTTCTTGAATGGTTACCATCCATAAATGAAGTAAACAGATCTGAAACACTTCTCGTAGTTGCATAAGATGATTTGTGGTGTTTTCTATAATGGTTACCACCAATAAATGAAGTACTCTGATCAAAAATACTTCTCATAGAAGCATAAGTGCTTTGTGGTGTTAACTTGAATGGTTATGACCTATAAATGAAGTACTTTGATAAAAAAACACTTCTCATAGAAGCATAAGTGTTTTGTGGTGCTATGTTGAATGCTTATCACTTATAAATGAAGTACTTTGATAATAAACACTACTCATAGAAGTGTATGTGCTTTGTGGTGTTTTCTTAAATGGTTACCACACATAAATGAAGTAAACAGATTTGAAACACTTCTCGTAGTAGCATAAGATGATTTGTGGTGTTTTCTTTAATGGTTACCACCCATAAATTAAGTACTCTGATTAGAAACACTTCTCATAGAAGCATAAGTGCTTTGTGGTGTTATCTTGAATGGTTATCACCTATAAATAAAGTACTTTGATTAGAAACACTTCTCATAGAAATATAAATGCTTTGTGTTGTTTTCTTGACTGGTTACCAGCCATAAAGGAAGTAAACAGATCAGAAACACTACTCGTAGTAGCATAAGATGATTTGTGGTGTTTTCTTTAATGGTTACCACCCATAAATGAAGTACTTTGATAAAAAACACTTCTCATAGAAGCATAAGTGCTTTGTGGTGTTATGTTGAATGGTTATCACTTATAAATGAAGTACTTTGATAATAAACACTACTCATCAAAGTATATGTGCTTTGTGGTGTTTTCTTAAATGGTTACCATCCATAAATGAAGTAAACAGGTCTGAAACACTTCTCGTAGTAGCATAAGATGATTTGTGGTGTTTTCTTTAATGGTTACCACCCATAAATGAAGTACTCTGATTAGAAACAGTTCTCATAGAACCATAAGAGCATTGTGGTGTTTTCTTGAATGGTTATCATCCATAAATGAAGTACTTCTATAAAAAATACTTCTCATAGAAGCATAAGTGCTTTGTGGTGTTAACATGAATGGTTATCACCTATAAATGAAGTACTTTGATCAGAAACACTTCTCATAGAAGTATAAATGCTTTGTGTTGTTTTCTTGACTGGTTACCAGCCATAAAGGAAGTAAACAGATCAGAAACACTTCTCGTAGTAGCATAAGATGATTTGTGGTGTTTTCTTTAATGGTTACCACCCATAAATGAAGTACTTTGATAAAAAACACTTCTCGTAGAAGCATAAGTGCTTTGTGGTGTTATGTTGAATGGTTATCACTTATAAATGAAGTACTTTGATAATAAACACTACTCATAAAAGTATATGTGCTTTGTGGTGTTTTCTTAAATGGTTACCATCCATAAATGAAGTAAACAGGTCTGAAACACTTCTCGTAGTAGCATACGATGATTTGTGGTGTTTTCTTTAATGGTTACCACCCATAAATGAAGTACTCTGATTAGAAACACTTCTCATAGAACCATAAGAGCTTTGTGGTGTTTTCTTGAATGGTTATCATCCATAAATGAAGTACTTCTATAAAAAATACTTCTCATAGAAGCATAAGTGCTTTGTGGTGTTAACATGAATGGTTATCACCTATAAATGAAGTACTTTGATCAGAAACACTTCTCATAGAAGTATAAATGCTTTGTGGTGTTTTCTTGAATGGTTACCACCCATAAATGAAGTAAACAGATCTGAAACACTTCTCGTAGTAGCATAAGATGATTTGTGGTGTTTTCTTTAATGGTTACCACCCATAAATTAAGTACTCTGATTAGAAACACTTCTCGTAGTAGCATAAGATGGTTTGTGGTATTTTCTTTAATGGTTACCACCCATAAATTAAGTACTCTGATTAGAAACACTTCTCATAGAAGCATAAGTGCTTTGTGGTGTTATCTTGAATGGTTATCACCTATAAATGAAGTACTTTGATTAGAAACACTTCTCACAGAAATATAAATGCTTTGTGGTGTTTTCTTGACTGGTTACCAGCCATAAAGGAAGTAAACAGATCAGAAACACTTCTCGTAGTAGCATAAGATGAATTGTGGTGTTTTCTTTAATGGTTACCACCCATAAATGAAGTACTTTGATTAGAAACACTTCTCATAGAAGTAAAAATTCTTTGTGGTGTTTTCTTGAATGTTTACCACCCATAAATGAAGTAAACAGATCTGAAACACTTCTCGTAGTAGCATAAGATGATTTGTGTTGTTTTCATTAATGGTTACCACTCATAAATGAAGTACTCTGATTAGAAACACTTCTCATAGAAGCATAAGTGCTTTGTGGTGTTTATTGAATGGTTATCACCCATAAATGAAGTACTTTGAACATCAACACTTCTCATTGAAGCATAAATGCTTTGTTGTGTTTTCTTGAATGGTTATCACCCATAAATGAAGTAAACAGATCTGAAACACTTCTCGTAGTAGCATAAGATGATTTGTGGTGTTTTCTATAATGGTTACCACCAATAAATGAAGTACTCTGATTAAAAACACTTCTCATAGAAGCATAAGAGCTTTGTGGTGTTTTCTTGAATGGTTATCATCCATAAATGAAGTACTTTGATCAAAAATACTTCTCATAGAAGCATAAGTGCTTTGTGGTGTTAACTTGAATGGTTATGACCTATAAATGAAGTACTTTGATAAGAAACACTTCTCATTGAAGTATAAATGTTTTGTGGTGTTTTCTAGACTGGTTACCACCCATAATTGAAGTAAACAAATCTAAAACACTTCTCATTGAAGTATAAATGTTTTGTGGTGTTTTCTAGACTGGTTACCACCCATAATTGAAGTAAACAAATCTAAAACACTTCTCGTAGTAGCATAAGATGATTTGTGGTGTTTTCTTTAATGGTCACCACCCATAAATGATGTAATCTGATTAGAAACACTTCTCCTAGAAGCATAAGAGCTTTGTGGTGTTTTCTTTAATGGTTACCACCCATAAATGAAGTACTCTGATTAGAAACACTTCTCCTAGAAGCATAAGAGCTTTGTGGTGTTTTCTTGAATGGTTATCTTCCATAAATGTAGAACTTTGATCAAAACACTTCTGATAGAAGTATAAGTGCTTTGTGGTGGTATCTTGAATGATTATCACCTATAAACGAAGTACTTTGATAATAAACACTTCTCATAGAAGTATATGTGCTTTGTGGTGTTTTCTTGAATGGTTACCATCCATAAATGAAGTAAACAGATCTGAAACACTTCTCGTAGTTGCATAAGATGATTTGTGGTGTTTTCTATAATGGTTACCACCAATAAATGAAGTACTCTGATCAAAAATACTTCTCATAGAAGCATAAGTGCTTTGTGGTGTTAACTTGAATGGTTATGACCTATAAATGAAGTACTTTGATAAAAAAACACTTCTCATAGAAGCATAAGTGTTTTGTGGTGCTATGTTGAATGCTTATCACTTATAAATGAAGTACTTTGATAATAAACACTACTCATAGAAGTGTATGTGCTTTGTGGTGTTTTCTTAAATGGTTACCACACATAAATGAAGTAAACAGATTTGAAACACTTCTCGTAGTAGCATAAGATGATTTGTGGTGTTTTCTTTAATGGTTACCACCCATAAATTAAGTACTCTGATTAGAAACACTTCTCATAGAAGCATAAGTGCTTTGTGGTGTTATCTTGAATGGTTATCACCTATAAATAAAGTACTTTGATTAGAAACACTTCTCATAGAAATATAAATGCTTTGTGTTGTTTTCTTGACTGGTTACCAGCCATAAAGGAAGTAAACAGATCAGAAACACTACTCGTAGTAGCATAAGATGATTTGTGGTGTTTTCTTTAATGGTTACCACCCATAAATGAAGTACTTTGATAAAAAACACTTCTCATAGAAGCATAAGTGCTTTGTGGTGTTATGTTGAATGGTTATCACTTATAAATGAAGTACTTTGATAATAAACACTACTCATCAAAGTATATGTGCTTTGTGGTGTTTTCTTAAATGGTTACCATCCATAAATGAAGTAAACAGGTCTGAAACACTTCTCGTAGTAGCATAAGATGATTTGTGGTGTTTTCTTTAATGGTTACCACCCATAAATGAAGTACTCTGATTAGAAACACTTCTCATAGAACCATAAGAGCATTGTGGTGTTTTCTTGAATGGTTATCATCCATAAATGAAGTACTTCTATAAAAAATACTTCTCATAGAAGCATAAGTGCTTTGTGGTGTTAACATGAATGGTTATCACCTATAAATGAAGTACTTTGATCAGAAACACTTCTCATAGAAGTATAAATGCTTTGTGTTGTTTTCTTGACTGGTTACCAGCCATAAAGGAAGTAAACAGATCTGAAACACTTCTCGTAGTAGCATAAGATGATTTGTGGTGTTTTCTTTAATGGTTACCACCCATAAATGAAGTACTTTGATAAAAAACACTTCTCGTAGAAGCATAAGTGCTTTGTGGTGTTATGTTGAATGGTTATCACTTATAAATGAAGTACTTTGATAATAAACACTACTCATAAAAGTATATGTGCTTTGTGGTGTTTTCTTAAATGGTTACCATCCATAAATGAAGTAAACAGGTCTGAAACACTCCTCGTAGTAGCATACGATGATTTGTGGTGTTTTCTTTAATGGTTACCACCCATAAATGAAGTACTCTGATTAGAAACACTTCTCATAGAACCATAAGAGCTTTGTGGTGTTTTCTTGAATGGTTATCATCCATAAATGAAGTACTTCTATAAAAAATACTTCTCATAGAAGCATAAGTGCTTTGTGGTGTTAACATGAATGGTTATCACCTATAAATGAAGTACTTTGATCAGAAACACTTCTCATAGAAGTATAAATGCTTTGTGGTGTTTTCTTGAATGGTTACCACCCATAAATGAAGTAAACAGATCTGAAACACTTCTCGTAGTAGCATAAGATGATTTGTGGTGTTTTCTTTAATGGTTACCACCCATAAATTAAGTACTCTGATTAGAAACACTTCTCGTAGTAGCATAAGATGGTTTGTGGTATTTTCTTTAATGGTTACCACCCATAAATTAAGTACTCTGATTAGAAACACTTCTCATAGAAGCATAAGTGCTTTGTGGTGTTATCTTGAATGGTTATCACCTATAAATGAAGTACTTTGATTAGAAACACTTCTCACAGAAATATAAATGCTTTGTGGTGTTTTCTTGACTGGTTACCAGCCATAAAGGAAGTAAACAGATCAGAAACACTTCTCGTAGTAGCATAAGATGAATTGTGGTGTTTTCTTTAATGGTTACCACCCATAAATGAAGTACTTTGATTAGAAACACTTCTCATAGAAGTAAAAATTCTTTGTGGTGTTTTCTTGAATGTTTACCACCCATAAATGAAGTAAACAGATCTGAAACACTTCTCGTAGTAGCATAAGATGATTTGTGTTGTTTTCATTAATGGTTACCACTCATAAATGAAGTACTCTGATTAGAAACACTTCTCATAGAAGCATAAGTGCTTTGTGGTGTTTATTGAATGGTTATCACCCATAAATGAAGTACTTTGAACATCAACACTTCTCATTGAAGCATAAATGCTTTGTTGTGTTTTCTTGAATGGTTATCACCCATAAATGAAGTAAACAGATCTGAAACACTTCTCGTAGTAGCATAAGATGATTTGTGGTGTTTTCTATAATGGTTACCACCAATAAATGAAGTACTCTGATTAAAAACACTTCTCATAGAAGCATAAGAGCTTTGTGGTGTTTTCTTGAATGGTTATCATCCATAAATGAAGTACTTTGATCAAAAATACTTCTCATAGAAGCATAAGTGCTTTGTGGTGTTAACTTGAATGGTTATGACCTATAAATGAAGTACTTTGATAAGAAACACTTCTCATTGAAGTATAAATGTTTTGTGGTGTTTTCTAGACTGGTTACCACCCATAATTGAAGTAAACAAATCTAAAACACTTCTCGTAGTAGCATAAGATGATTTGTGGTGTTTTCTTTAATGGTCACCACCCATAAATGATGTAATCTGATTAGAAACACTTCTCCTAGAAGCATAAGAGCTTTGTGGTGTTTTCTTTAATGGTTACCACCCATAAATGAAGTACTCTGATTAGAAACACTTCTCCTAGAAGCATAAGAGCTTTGTGGTGTTTTCTTGAATGGTTATCTTCCATAAATGTAGAACTTTGATCAAAACACTTCTGATAGAAGTATAAGTGCTTTGTGGTGGTATCTTGAATGATTATCACCTATAAACGAAGTACTTTGATAATAAACACTTCTCATAGAAGTATATGTGCTTTGTGGTGTTTTCTTGAATGGTTACCATCCATAAATGAAGTAAACAGATCTGAAACACTTCTCGTAGTTGCATAAGATGATTTGTGGTGTTTTCTATAATGGTTACCACCAATAAATGAAGTACTCTGATTAAAAACACTTCTCATAGAAGCATAAGAGCTTTGTGGTGTTTTCTTGAATGGTTATCTTCCATAAATGTAGAACTTTGATCAAAACACTTCTGATAGAAGTATAAGTGCTTTGTGGTGGTATCTTGAATGATTATCACCTATAAACGAAGTACTTTGATAATAAACACTTCTCATAGAAGTATATGTGCTTTGTGGTGTTTTCTTGAATGGTTACCATCCATAAATGAAGTAAACAGATCTGAAACACTTCTCGTAGTTGCATAAGATGATTTGTGGTGTTTTCTATAATGGTTACCACCAATAAATGAAGTACTCTGATTAAAAACACTTCTCATAGAAGCATAAGAGCTTTGTGGTGTTTTCTTGAATGGTTATCTTCCATAAATGTAGAACTTTGATCAAAACACTTCTGATAGAAGTATAAGTGCTTTGTGGTGGTATCTTGAATGATTATCACCTATAAACGAAGTACTTTGATAATAAACACTTCTCATAGAAGTATATGTGCTTTGTGGTGTTTTCTTGAATGGTTACCATCCATAAATGAAGTAAACAGATCTGAAACACTTCTCGTAGTTGCATAAGATGATTTGTGGTGTTTTCTATAATGGTTACCACCAATAAATGAAGTACTCTGATCAAAAATACTTCTCATAGAAGCATAAGTGCTTTGTGGTGTTAACTTGAATGGTTATGACCTATAAATGAAGTACTTTGATAAAAAAACACTTCTCATAGAAGCATAAGTGTTTTGTGGTGCTATGTTGAATGCTTATCACTTATAAATGAAGTACTTTGATAATAAACACTACTCATAGAAGTGTATGTGCTTTGTGGTGTTTTCTTAAATGGTTACCACACATAAATGAAGTAAACAGATTTGAAACACTTCTCGTAGTAGCATAAGATGATTTGTGGTGTTTTCTTTAATGGTTACCATCCATAAATGAAGTACTCTGATTAGAAACACTTATCAGAGAAGCATACGTGGTTTGTGGTCTTTCTTTAATGGTTATCACCCATAAATGAAGTACGTTGCTTAGAAACACTTCTCATAGAAGCATAAGTGCTTTGTGGTGTTTTCTTGAATGGTTATTACCCATAAATGAAGTAAACTGATCTGAAACACTACTCGTAGTAGCATAAGATGATTTGTGGTGTTTTCTTTAATTGTTACCACTTGTAAATGAAGTACTCTGATTAGAAACACTTCTCATAGAAGCATAAATTCTTTGTGGTGTTTATTGAATGGTTATGACCCACAAATGAAGTACTTTGGTCAGAAACACTTCTCAATGAAGTATAAATGCTTTGTGGTGTTTTCTTGAATGGTTACCACCCATAAATGAAGTAAACATATCTGAAACACTTCTCGTAGAAGCAAAAGATGATTTGTGGTGTTTTCTTTAATGGTTACCACCCATAAATGAAGTACTCTGATTAGAAACACTTATCTTAGAAGCATACGTGGTTTGTTGTCTTTCTTGAATGGTTATCACCCATAAATGAAGTACGTTGCTTAGAAACACTTCTCATAGAAGCATAAGTGCTTTGTGGTGTTTTCTTGAATGGTTATCACCCATAAATGAAGTAAACTGATCTGAAACACTTCTCATAGAAGTACTCTGATTAGAAACACTTCTCATAGAAGCATAAATGCTTTGTGGTGTTTATTGAATGGTTACGACCCACAAATGAAGTACTTTGATCAGAAACACTTCTCATAGAAGTATAAATGCTTTGTGGTGTTTTCTTGAATGGTTACCACCCATAAATGAAGTAAACAGATATGAAACACTTCTCGTAGTAGCATAAGATGATTTGTGGTGTTTTCTTTAATGGTTACCACCCATAAATTAAGTACTCTGATTAGAAACACTTCTCGTAGTAGCATAAGATGGTTTGTGGTATTTTCTTTAATGGTTACCACCCATAAATTAAATACTCTGATTAGAAACACTTCTCATAGAAGCATAAGTGCTTTGTGGTGTTATCTAGAATGGTTATCACCTATAAATGAAGTACTTTGATTAGAAACACTTCTCATAGAAATATAAATGCTTTGTGGTGTTTTCTTGACTGGTTACCAGCCATAAAGGAAGTAAACAGATCAGAAACACTTCTCGTAGTAGCATAAGATGATTTGTGGTGTTTTCTTTAATGGTTACCACCCATAAATGAAGTACTTTGATCAGAAACACTTCTCATAGAAGTAAAAATTCTTTGTGGTGTTTTCTTGAATGTTTACCACCCATAAATGAAGTAAACAGATCTAAAACACTTCTCGTAGTACCATAAGATGATTTGTGTTGTTTTCATTAATGGTTACCACTTATAAATGAAGTCCTCTGATTAGAAACACTTATCATAGAAGCATAAGTGCTTTGTGGTGTTTATTTAATGGTTATCGCCCATAAATGAAGTACTTTGAACATAAACACTTCTCATTTAAGCATAAATGCTTTGTTGTGTTTTCTTGAATGGTTATCACCCATAAATGAAGTAAACAGATCCGAAACACTTCTCGTAGTAGCATAAGATGATTTGTGGTGTTTTCTATAATGGTTACCACCAATAAATGAAGTACTCTGATTAAAAACACTTCTCATAGAACCATAAGAGCTTTGTGGTGTTTTCTTGAATGGTTATCGTCCATAAATGAAGTACTTTGATAAAAAATACTTCTCATAGAAGCATAAGTGCTTTGTGGTGTTAACATGAATGGTTATCACCAATAAATGAAGTACTTTGATAAGAAACACTTCCAATTGAAGTATAAATGTTTTGTGGTGTTTTCCAGACTGGTTACCACCCATAATTGAAGTAAACAAATCTAAAACACTTCTCATAGACCCATAAGATGATTTGTTGTGTTTTTTTTTTTAATGGTCACCACCCATAAATGATGTAATCTGATTAGAGACACTTCTCCTAGAAGCATAAGAGCTTTGTGGTGTTTTCTTTAATGGTTACCACCCATAAATGAAGTACTCTGATTAGAAACACTTCTCCTAGAAGCATAAGAGCTTTGTGGTGTTTTCTTGAATGGTTATCTTCCATAAATATAGAACTTTGATCAAAACACTTCTGATAGAAGCATAAGTGCTTTGTGGTGGTATCTTGAATGATTATCACCTATAAACGAAGTACTTTGATAATAAACACTTCTCATAGAAGTATATGTGCTTTGTGGTGTTTTCTTGAATGGTTACCATCCATAAATGAAGTAAACAGATCTGAAACACTTCTCGTAGTTGCATAAGATGATTTGTGGTGTTTTCTATAATGGTTACCACCAATAAATGAAGTACTCTGATTAAAAACACTTCTCATAGAAGCATAAGAGCTTTGTGGTGTTTTCTTGAATGGTTATCATCCATAAATGAAGTACTTTGATCAAAAATACTTCTCATAGAAGCATAAGTGCTTTGTGGTGTTAACTTGAATGGTTATGACCTATAAATGAAGTACTTTGAACATCAACACTTCTCATTGAAGCATAAATGCTTTGTTGTGTTTTCTTGAATGATTATCACCCATAAATGAAGTAAACAGATCTGAAACACTTCTCGTAGTTGCATAAGATGATTTGTGGTGTTTTCTATAATGGTTACCACCAATAAATGAAGTACTCTGATTAAAAACACTTCTCATAGAAGCATAAGAGCTTTGTGGTGTTTTCTTGAATGGTTATCATCCATAAATGAAGTACTTTGATCAAAAATACTTCTCATAGAAGCATAAGTGCTTTGTGGTGTTAACTTGAATGGTTATGACCTATAAATGAAGTACTTTGATAAAAAAACACTTCTCATAGAAGCATAAGTGTTTTGTGGTGCTATGTTGAATGCTTATCACTTATAAATGAAGTACTTTGATAATAAACACTACTCATAGAAGTGTATGTGCTTTGTGGTGTTTTCTTAAATGGTTACCACACATAAATGAAGTAAACAGATCTGAAACACTTCTCGTAGTAGCATAAGATGATTTGTGGTGTTTTCTTTAATGGTTACCATCCATAAATGAAGTACTCTGATTAGAAACACTTATCATAGAAGCATACGTGGTTTGTGGTCTTTCTTGAATGGTTATCACCCATAAATGAAGTACGTTGCTTAGAAACACTTCTCATAGAAGCATAAGTGCTTTGTGGTGTTTTCTTGAATGGTTATCACCCATAAATGAAGTAAACTTATCTGAAACACTACTCGTAGTAGCATAAGATGGTTTGTGGTGTTTTCTTTAATGGTTACCACCCATAAATTAAGTACTCTGATTAGAAACACTTCTCATAGAAGCATAAGTGCTTTGTGGTGTTATCTTGAATGGTTATCACCTATAAATAAAGTACTTTGATTAGAAACACTTCTCATAGAAATATAAATGCTTTGTGTTGTTTTCTTGACTGGTTACCAGCCATAAAGGAAGTAAACAGATCAGAAACACTTCTCGTGGTAGCATAAGATGATTTGTGGTGTTTTCTTTAATGGTTACCACCCATAAATGAAGTACTTTGATAAAAAACACTTCTCATAGAAGCATAAGTGCTTTGTGGTGTTATGTTGAATGGTTATCACTTATAAATGAAGTACTTTGATAATAAACACTACTCATCAAAGTATATGTGCTTTGTGGTGTTTTCTTAAATGGTTACCATCCATAAATGAAGTAAACAGGTCTGAAACACTTCTCGTAGTAGCATAAGATGATTTGTGGTGTTTTCTTTAATGGTTACCACCCATAAATGAAGTACTCTGATTAGAAACACTTCTCATAGAACCATAAGAGCTTTGTGGTGTTTTCTTGAATGGTTATCATCCATAAATGAAGTACTTCTATAAAAAATATTTCTCATAGAAGCATAAGTGCTTTGCGGTGTTAACATGAATGGTTGTCACCTATAAATGAAGTACTTTGATCAGAATCACTTCTCATAGAAGTATAAATGCTTTGTGTTGTTTTCTTGACTGATTACCAGCCATAAAGGAAGTAAACAGATCAGAAACACTTCTCGTAGTAGCATAAGATGATTTGTGGTGTTTTCTTTAATGGTTACCACCCATAAATGAAGTACTTTGATAAAAAACACTTCTCATAGAAGCATAAGTGCTTTGTGGTGTTATGTTGAATGGTTATCACTTATAAATGAAGTACTTTGATAATAAACACTACTCATAAAAGTATATGTGCTTTGTGGTGTTTTCTTAAATGGTTACCATCCATAAATGAAGTAAACAGGTCTGAAACACTTCTCGTAGTAGCATACGATGATTTGTGGTGTTTTCTTTAATGGTTACCACCCATAAATGAAGTACTCTGATTAGAAACACTTCTCATAGAACCATAAGAGCTTTGTGGTGTTTTCTTGAATGGTTATCATCCATAAATGAAGTACTTCTATAAAAAATATTTCTCATAGAAGCATAAGTGCTTTGCGGTGTTAACATGAATGGTTATCACCTATAAATGAAGTACTTTGATCAGAATCACTTCTCATAGAAGTATAAATGCTTTGTGTTGTTTTCTTGACTGATTACCAGCCATAAAGGAAGTAAACAGATCAGAAACACTTCTCGTAGTAGCATAAGATGATTTGTGGTGTTTTCTTTAATGGTTACCACCCATAAATGAAGTACTTTGATAAAAAACACTTCTCATAGAAGCATAAGTGCTTTGTGGTGTTATGTTGAATGGTTATCACTTATAAATGAAGTACTTTGATAATAAACACTACTCATAAAAGTATATGTGCTTTGTGGTGTTTTCTTAAATGGTTACCATCCATAAATGAAGTAAACAGGTCTGAAACACTTCTCGTAGTAGCATAAGATGGTTTGTGGTATTTTCTTTAATGGTTACCACCCATAAATTAAATACTCTGATTAGAAACACTTCTCATAGAAGCATAAGTGCTTTGTGGTGTTATCTTGAATGGTTATCACCTATAAATGAAGTACTTTGATTAGAAACACTTCTCACAGAAATATAAATGCTTTGTGGTGTTTTCTTGACTGGTTACCAGCCATAAAGGAAGTAAACAGATCAGAAACACTTCTCGTAGTAGCATAAGATGAATTGTGGTGTTTTCTTTAATGGTTACCTCCCATAAATTAAGTACTCTGATTATAAACACTTCTCGTAGTAGCATAAGATGGTTTGTGGTATTTTCTTTAATGGTTACCACCCATAAATTAAGTACTCTGATTAGAAACACTTCTCATAGAAGCATAAGTGCTTTGTGGTGTTATCTTGAATGGTTATCATCCATAAATGAAGTACTTTGATCAAAAATACTTCTCATAGAAGCATAAGTGCTTTGTGGTGTTAACTTGAATGGTTATGACCTATAAATGAAGTACTTTGATAAAAAAACACTTCTCATAGAAGCATAAGTGTTTTGTGGTGCTATGTTGAATGCTTATCACTTATAAATGAAGTACTTTGATAATAAACACTACTCATAGAAGTGTATGTGCTTTGTGGTGTTTTCTTAAATGGTTACCACACATAAATGAAGTAAACAGATCTGAAACACTTCTCGTAGTAGCATAAGATGATTTGTGGTGTTTTCTTTAATGGTTACCATCCATAAATGAAGTACTCTGATTAGAAACACTTATCATAGAAGCATACGTGGTTTGTGGTCTTTCTTGAATGGTTATCACCCATAAATGAAGTACGTTGCTTAGAAACACTTCTCATAGAAGCATAAGTGCTTTGTGGTGTTTTCTTGAATGGTTATCACCCATAAATGAAGTAAACTTATCTGAAACACTACTCGTAGTAGCATAAGATGGTTTGTGGTGTTTTCTTTAATGGTTACCACCCATAAATTAAGTACTCTGATTAGAAACACTTCTCATAGAAGCATAAGTGCTTTGTGGTGTTATCTTGAATGGTTATCACCTATAAATAAAGTACTTTGATTAGAAACACTTCTCATAGAAATATAAATGCTTTGTGTTGTTTTCTTGACTGGTTACCAGCCATAAAGGAAGTAAACAGATCAGAAACACTTCTCGTGGTAGCATAAGATGATTTGTGGTGTTTACTTTAATGGTTACCACCCATAAATGAAGTACTTTGATAAAAAACACTTCTCATAGAAGCATAAGTGCTTTGTGGTGTTATGTTGAATGGTTATCACTTATAAATGAAGTACTTTGATAATAAACACTACTCATCAAAGTATATGTGCTTTGTGGTGTTTTCTTAAATGGTTACCATCCATAAATGAAGTAAACAGGTCTGAAACACTTCTCGTAGTAGCATAAGATGATTTGTGGTGTTTTCTTTAATGGTTACCACCCATAAATGAAGTACTCTGATTAGAAACACTTCTCATAGAACCATAAGAGCTTTGTGGTGTTTTCTTGAATGGTTATCATCCATAAATGAAGTACTTCTATAAAAAATATTTCTCATAGAAGCATAAGTGCTTTGCGGTGTTAACATGAATGGTTATCACCTATAAATGAAGTACTTTGATCAGAATCACTTCTCATAGAAGTATAAATGCTTTGTGTTGTTTTCTTGACTGGTTACCAGCCATAAAGGAAGTAAACAGATCAGAAACACTTCTCGTAGTAGCATAAGATGATTTGTGGTGTTTTCTTTAATGGTTACCACCCATAAATGAAGTACTTTGATAAAAAACACTTCTCATAGAAGCATAAGTGCTTTGTGGTGTTATGTTGAATGGTTATCACTTATAAATGAAGTACTTTGATAATAAACACTACTCATAAAAGTATATGTGCTTTGTGGTGTTTTCTTAAATGGTTACCATCCATAAATGAAGTAAACAGGTCTGAAACACTTCTCGTAGTAGCATACGATGATTTGTGGTGTTTTCTTTAATGGTTACCACCCATAAATGAAGTACTCTGATTAGAAACACTTCTCATAGAACCATAAGAGCTTTGTGGTGTTTTCTTGAATGGTTATCATCCATAAATGAAGTACTTCTATAAAAAATACTTCTCATAGAAGCATAAGTGCTTTGTGGTGTTAACATGAATGGTTATCACCTATAAATGAAGTACTTTGATCAGAAACACTTCTCATAGATGTATAAATGCTTTGTGGTGTTTTCTTGAATGGTTACCACCCATAAATGAAGTAAACAGATCTGAAACACTTCTCGTAGTAGCATAAGATGATTTGTGGTGTTTTCTTTAATGGTTACCACCCATAAATTAAGTACTCTGATTAGAAACACTTCTCGTAGTAGCATAAGATGGTTTGTGGTATTTTCTTTAATGGTTACCACCCATAAATTAAGTACTCTGATTAGAAACACTTCTCATAGAAGCATAAGTGCTTTGTGGTGTTATCTTGAATGGTTATCACCTATAAATGAAGTACTTTGATTAGAAACACTTCTCACAGAAATATAAATGCTTTGTGGTGTTTTCTTGACTGGTTACCAGCCATAAAGGAAGTAAACAGATCAGAAACACTTCTCGTAGTAGCATAAGATGAATTGTGGTGTTTTCTTTAATGGTTACCTCCCATAAATTAAGTACTCTGATTATAAACACTTCTCGTAGTAGCATAAGATGGTTTGTGGTATTTTCTTTAATGGTTACCACCCATAAATTAAGTACTCTGATTAGAAACACTTCTCATAGAAGCATAAGTGCTTTGTGGTGTTATCTTGAATGGTTATCATCCATAAATGAAGTACTTTGATCAAAAATACTTCTCATAGAAGCATAAGTGCTTTGTGGTGTTAACTTGAATGGTTATGACCTATAAATGAAGTACTTTGATAAAAAAACACTTCTCATAGAAGCATAAGTGTTTTGTGGTGCTATGTTGAATGCTTATCACTTATAAATGAAGTACTTTGATAATAAACACTACTCATAGAAGTGTATGTGCTTTGTGGTGTTTTCTTAAATGGTTACCACACATAAATGAAGTAAACAGATCTGAAACACTTCTCGTAGTAGCATAAGATGATTTGTGGTGTTTTCTTTAATGGTTACCATCCATAAATGAAGTACTCTGATTAGAAACACTTATCATAGAAGCATACGTGGTTTGTGGTCTTTCTTGAATGGTTATCACCCATAAATGAAGTACGTTGCTTAGAAACACTTCTCATAGAAGCATAAGTGCTTTGTGGTGTTTTCTTGAATGGTTATCACCCATAAATGAAGTAAACTTATCTGAAACACTACTCGTAGTAGCATAAGATGGTTTGTGGTGTTTTCTTTAATGGTTACCACCCATAAATTAAGTACTCTGATTAGAAACACTTCTCATAGAAGCATAAGTGCTTTGTGGTGTTATCTTGAATGGTTATCACCTATAAATAAAGTACTTTGATTAGAAACACTTCTCATAGAAATATAAATGCTTTGTGTTGTTTTCTTGACTGGTTACCAGCCATAAAGGAAGTAAACAGATCAGAAACACTTCTCGTGGTAGCATAAGATGATTTGTGGTGTTTTCTTTAATGGTTACCACCCATAAATGAAGTATTTTGATAAAAAACACTTCTCATAGAAGCATAAGTGCTTTGTGGTGTTATGTTGAATGGTTATCACTTATAAATGAAGTACTTTGATAATAAACACTACTCATCAAAGTATATGTGCTTTGTGGTGTTTTCTTAAATGGTTACCATCCATAAATGAAGTAAACAGGTCTGAAACACTTCTCGTAGTAGCATAAGATGATTTGTGGTGTTTTCTTTAATGGTTACCACCCATAAATGAAGTACTCTGATTAGAAACACTTCTCATAGAACCATAAGAGCTTTGTGGTGTTTTCTTGAATGGTTATCATCCATAAATGAAGTACTTCTATAAAAAATATTTCTCATAGAAGCATAAGTGCTTTGCGGTGTTAACATGAATGGTTATCACCTATAAATGAAGTACTTTGATCAGAATCACTTCTCATAGAAGTATAAATGCTTTGTGTTGTTTTCTTGACTGGTTACCAGCCATAAAGGAAGTAAACAGATCAGAAACACTTCTCGTAGTAGCATAAGATGATTTGTGGTGTTTTCTTTAATGGTTACCACCCATAAATGAAGTACTTTGATAAAAAACACTTCTCATAGAAGCATAAGTGCTTTGTGGTGTTATGTTGAATGGTTATCACTTATAAATGAAGTACTTTGATAATAAACACTACTCATAAAAGTATATGTGCTTTGTGGTGTTTTCTTAAATGGTTACCATCCATAAATGAAGTAAACAGGTCTGAAACACTTCTCGTAGTAGCATACGATGATTTGTGGTGTTTTCTTTAATGGTTACCACCCATAAATGAAGTACTCTGATTAGAAACACTTCTCATAGAACCATAAGAGCTTTGTGGTGTTTTCTTGAATGGTTATCATCCATAAATGAAGTACTTCTATAAAAAATACTTCTCATAGAAGCATAAGTGCTTTGTGGTGTTAACATGAATGGTTATCACCTATAAATGAAGTACTTTGATCAGAAACACTTCTCATAGATGTATAAATGCTTTGTGGTGTTTTCTTGAATGGTTACCACCCATAAATGAAGTAAACAGATCTGAAACACTTCTCGTAGTAGCATAAGATGATTTGTGGTGTTTTCTTTAATGGTTACCACCCATAAATTAAGTACTCTGATTAGAAACACTTCTCGTAGTAGCATAAGATGGTTTGTGGTATTTTCTTTAATGGTTACCACCCATAAATTAAGTACTCTGATTAGAAACACTTCTCATAGAAGCATAAGTGCTTTGTGGTGTTATCTTGAATGGTTATCACCTATAAATGAAGTACTTTGATTAGAAACACTTCTCACAGAAATATAAATGCTTTGTGGTGTTTTCTTGACTGGTTACCAGCCATAAAGGAAGTAAACAGATCAGAAACACTTCTCGTAGTAGCATAAGATGAATTGTGGTGTTTTCTTTAATGGTTACCTCCCATAAATTAAGTACTCTGATTATAAACACTTCTCGTAGTAGCATAAGATGGTTTGTGGTATTTTCTTTAATGGTTACCACCCATAAATTAAGTACTCTGATTAGAAACACTTCTCATAGAAGCATAAGTGCTTTGTGGTGTTATCTTGAATGGTTATCATCCATAAATGAAGTACTTCTATAAAAAATACTTCTCATAGAAGCATAAGTGCTTTGTGGTGTTAACATGAATGGTTATCACCTATAAATGAAGTACTTTGATCAGAAACACTTCTCATAGATGTATAAATGCTTTGTGGTGTTTTCTTGAATGGTTACCACCCATAAATGAAGTAAACAGATCTGAAACACTTCTCGTAGTAGCATAAGATGATTTGTGGTGTTTTCTTTAATGGTTACCACCCATAAATTAAGTACTCTGATTAGAAACACTTCTCGTAGTAGCATAAGATGGTTTGTGGTATTTTCTTTAATGGTTACCACCCATAAATTAAGTACTCTGATTAGAAACACTTCTCATAGAAGCATAAGTGCTTTGTGGTGTTATCTTGAATGGTTATCACCTATAAATGAAGTACTTTGATTAGAAACACTTCTCACAGAAATATAAATGCTTTGTGGTGTTTTCTTGACTGGTTACCAGCCATAAAGGAAGTAAACAGATCAGAAACACTTCTCGTAGTAGCATAAGATGAATTGTGGTGTTTTCTTTAATGGTTACCTCCCATAAATTAAGTACTCTGATTATAAACACTTCTCGTAGTAGCATAAGATGGTTTGTGGTATTTTCTTTAATGGTTACCACCCATAAATTAAGTACTCTGATTAGAAACACTTCTCATAGAAGCATAAGTGCTTTGTGGTGTTATCTTGAATGGTTATCATCCATAAATGAAGTACTTTGATCAAAAATACTTCTCATAGAAGCATAAGTGCTTTGTGGTGTTAATTTGAATGGTTATGACCTATAAATGAAGTACTTTGATAAAAAAACACTTCTCATAGAAGCATAAGTGTTTTGTGGTGCTATGTTGAATGCTTATCACTTATAAATGAAGTACTTTGATAATAAACACTACTCATAGAAGTGTATGTGCTTTGTGGTGTTTTCTTAAATGGTTACCACACATAAATGAAGTAAACAGATCTGAAACACTTCTCGTAGTAGCATAAGATGATTTGTGGTGTTTTCTTTAATGGTTACCATCCATAAATGAAGTACTCTGATTAGAAACACTTATCATAGAAGCATACGTGGTTTGTGGTCTTTCTTGAATGGTTATCACCCATAAATGAAGTACGTTGCTTAGAAACACTTCTCATAGAAGCATAAGTGCTTTGTGGTGTTTTCTTGAATGGTTATCACCCATAAATGAAGTAAACTTATCTGAAACACTACTCGTAGTAGCATAAGATGGTTTGTGGTGTTTTCTTTAATGGTTACCACCCATAAATTAAGTACTCTGATTAGAAACACTTCTCATAGAAGCATAAGTGCTTTGTGGTGTTATCTTGAATGGTTATCACCTATAAATAAAGTACTTTGATTAGAAACACTTCTCATAGAAATATAAATGCTTTGTGTTGTTTTCTTGACTGGTTACCAGCCATAAAGGAAGTAAACAGATCAGAAACACTTCTCGTGGTAGCATAAGATGATTTGTGGTGTTTTCTTTAATGGTTACCACCCATAAATGAAGTACTTTGATAAAAAAACACTTCTCATAGAAGCATAAGTGCTTTGTGGTGTTATGTTGAATGGTTATCACTTATAAATGAAGTACTTTGATAATAAACACTACTCATCAAAGTATATGTGCTTTGTGGTGTTTTCTTAAATGGTTACCATCCATAAATGAAGTAAACAGGTCTGAAACACTTCTCGTAGTAGCATAAGATGATTTGTGGTGTTTTCTTTAATGGTTACCACCCATAAATGAAGTACTCTGATTAGAAACACTTCTCATAGAACCATAAGAGCTTTGTGGTGTTTTCTTGAATGGTTATCATCCATAAATGAAGTACTTCTATAAAAAATATTTCTCATAGAAGCATAAGTGCTTTGCGGTGTTAACATGAATGGTTATCACCTATAAATGAAGTACTTTGATCAGAATCACTTCTCATAGAAGTATAAATGCTTTGTGTTGTTTTCTTGACTGGTTACCAGCCATAAAGGAAGTAAACAGATCAGAAACACTTCTCGTAGTAGCATAAGATGATTTGTGGTGTTTTCTTTAATGGTTACCACCCATAAATGAAGTACTTTGATAAAAAACACTTCTCATAGAAGCATAAGTGCTTTGTGGTGTTATGTTGAATGGTTATCACTTATAAATGAAGTACTTTGATAATAAACACTACTCATAAAAGTATATGTGCTTTGTGGTGTTTTCTTAAATGGTTACCATCCATAAATGAAGTAAACAGGTCTGAAACACTTCTCGTAGTAGCATACGATGATTTGTGGTGTTTTCTTTAATGGTTACCACCCATAAATGAAGTACTCTGATTAGAAACACTTCTCATAGAACCATAAGAGCTTTGTGGTGTTTTCTTGAATGGTTATCATCCATAAATGAAGTACTTCTATAAAAAATACTTCTCATAGAAGCATAAGTGCTTTGTGGTGTTAACATGAATGGTTATCACCTATAAATGAAGTACTTTGATCAGAAACACTTCTCATAGATGTATAAATGCTTTGTGGTGTTTTCTTGAATGGTTACCACCCATAAATGAAGTAAACAGATCTGAAACACTTCTCGTAGTAGCATAAGATGATTTGTGGTGTTTTCTTTAATGGTTACCACCCATAAATTAAGTACTCTGATTAGAAACACTTCTCGTAGTAGCATAAGATGGTTTGTGGTATTTTCTTTAATGGTTACCACCCATAAATTAAGTACTCTGATTAGAAACACTTCTCATAGAAGCATAAGTGCTTTGTGGTGTTATCTTGAATGGTTATCACCTATAAATGAAGTACTTTGATTAGAAACACTTCTCACAGAAATATAAATGCTTTGTGGTGTTTTCTTGACTGGTTACCAGCCATAAAGGAAGTAAACAGATCAGAAACACTTCTCGTAGTAGCATAAGATGAATTGTGGTGTTTTCTTTAATGGTTACCTCCCATAAATTAAGTACTCTGATTATAAACACTTCTCGTAGTAGCATAAGATGGTTTGTGGTATTTTCTTTAATGGTTACCACCCATAAATTAAGTACTCTGATTAGAAACACTTCTCATAGAAGCATAAGTGCTTTGTGGTGTTATCTTGAATGGTTATCATCCATAAATGAAGTACTTTGATCAAAAATACTTCTCATAGAAGCATAAGTGCTTTGTGGTGTTAACTTGAATGGTTATGACCTATAAATGAAGTACTTTGATAAAAAAACACTTCTCATAGAAGCATAAGTGTTTTGTGGTGCTATGTTGAATGCTTATCACTTATAAATGAAGTACTTTGATAATAAACACTACTCATAGAAGTGTATGTGCTTTGTGGTGTTTTCTTAAATGGTTACCACACATAAATGATGTAAACAGATCTGAAACACTTCTCGTAGTAGCATAAGATGATTTGTGGTGTTTTCTTTAATGGTTACCATCCATAAATGAAGTACTCTGATTAGAAACACTTATCATAGAAGCATACGTGGTTTGTGGTCTTTCTTGAATGGTTATCACCCATAAATGAAGTACGTTGCTTAGAAACACTTCTCATAGAAGCATAAGTGCTTTGTGGTGTTTTCTTGAATGGTTATCACCCATAAATGAAGTAAACTTATCTGAAACACTACTCGTAGTAGCATAAGATGGTTTGTGGTGTTTTCTTTAATGGTTACCACCCATAAATTAAGTACTCTGATTAGAAACACTTCTCATAGAAGCATAAGTGCTTTGTGGTGTTATCTTGAATGGTTATCACCTATAAATAAAGTACTTTGATTAGAAACACTTCTCATAGAAATATAAATGCTTTGTGTTGTTTTCTTGACTGGTTACCAGCCATAAAGGAAGTAAACAGATCAGAAACACTTCTCGTGGTAGCATAAGATGATTTGTGGTGTTTTCTTTAATGGTTACCACCCATAAATGAAGTACTTTGATAAAAAACACTTCTCATAGAAGCATAAGTGCTTTGTGGTGTTATGTTGAATGGTTATCACTTATAAATGAAGTACTTTGATAATAAACACTACACATCAAAGTATATGTGCTTTGTGGTGTTTTCTTAAATGGTTACCATCCATAAATGAAGTAAACAGGTCTGAAACACTTCTCGTAGTAGCATAAGATGATTTGTGGTGTTTTCTTTAATGGTTACCACCCATAAATGAAGTACTCTGATTAGAAACACTTCTCATAGAACCATAAGAGCTTTGTGGTGTTTTCTTGAATGGTTATCATCCATAAATGAAGTACTTCTATAAAAAATATTTCTCATAGAAGCATAAGTGCTTTGCGGTGTTAACATGAATGGTTATCACCTATAAATGAAGTACTTTGATCAGAATCACTTCTCATAGAAGTATAAATGCTTTGTGTTGTTTTCTTGACTGGTTACCAGCCATAAAGGAAGTAAACAGATCAGAAACACTTCTCGTAGTAGCATAAGATGATTTGTGGTGTTTTCTTTAATGGTTACCACCCATAAATGAAGTACTTTGATAAAAAACACTTCTCATAGAAGCATAAGTGCTTTGTGGTGTTATGTTGAATGGTTATCACTTATAAATGAAGTACTTTGATAATAAACACTACTCATAAAAGTATATGTGCTTTGTGGTGTTTTCTTAAATGGTTACCATCCATAAATGAAGTAAACAGGTCTGAAACACTTCTCGTAGTAGCATACGATGATTTGTGGTGTTTTCTTTAATGGTTACCACCCATAAATGAAGTACTCTGATTAGAAACACTTCTCATAGAACCATAAGAGCTTTGTGGTGTTTTCTTGAATGGTTATCATCCATAAATGAAGTACTTCTATAAAAAATACTTCTCATAGAAGCATAAGTGCTTTGTGGTGTTAACATGAATGGTTATCACCTATAAATGAAGTACTTTGATCAGAAACACTTCTCATAGATGTATAAATGCTTTGTGGTGTTTTCTTGATTGGTTACCACCCATAAATGAAGTAAACAGATCTGAAACACTTCTCGTAGTAGCATAAGATGATTTGTGGTGTTTTCTTTAATGGTTACCACCCATAAATTAAGTACTCTGATTAGAAACACTTCTCGTAGTAGCATAAGATGGTTTGTGGTATTTTCTTTAATGGTTACCACCCATAAATTAAGTACTCTGATTAGAAACACTTCTCATAGAAGCATAAGTGCTTTGTGGTGTTATCTTGAATGGTTATCACCTATAAATGAAGTACTTTGATTAGAAACACTTCTCACAGAAATATAAATGCTTTGTGGTGTTTTCTTGACTGGTTACCAGCCATAAAGGAAGTAAACAGATCAGAAACACTTCTCGTAGTAGCATAAGATGAATTGTGGTGTTTTCTTTAATGGTTACCTCCCATAAATTAAGTACTCTGATTATAAACACTTCTCGTAGTAGCATAAGATGGTTTGTGGTATTTTCTTTAATGGTTACCACCCATAAATTAAGTACTCTGATTAGAAACACTTCTCATAGAAGCATAAGTGCTTTGTGGTGTTATCTTGAATGGTTATCACCTATAAATGAAGTACTTTGATTAGAAACACTTCTCACAGAAATATAAATGCTTTGTGGTGTTTTCTTGAATGTTTACCACCCATAAATGAAGTAAACAGATCTGAAACACTTCTCGCAGTAGCATAAGATGATTTTTGTTGTTTTCATTAATGGTTACCACTCATAAATGAAGTACTCTGATTAGAAACACTTCTCATAGAAGCATAAGTGCTTTGTGGTGTTTATTGAATGGTTATCACCCATAAATGAAGTACTTTGAACATCAACACTTCTCATTGAAGCATAAATGCTTTGTTGTGTTTTCTTGAATGGTTATCACCCATAAATGAAGTAAACAGATCTGAAACACTTCTCGTAGTAGCATAAGATGATTTGTGGTGTTTTCTTTAATGGTTACCACCCATAAATGAAGTACTCTGATTAGAAACACTTCTCCTAGAAGCATAAGAGCTTTGTGGTGTTTTCTTTAATGGTTACCACCCATAAATTAAGTACTCTGATTAGAAACAATTCTCATAGAAGCATAAGTGCTTTGTGGGGTTATCTTGAATGGTTATCACCTACAAATAAAGTACTTTGATTAGAAACACTTCTCATAGGAATATAAATGCTTTGAGGTGTTTTCTTGACTGGTTACCAGCCATAAAGGAAATAAACAGATCAGAAACACTTCTCGTAGTAGCATGAGATGATTTGTGGTTTTTTCTTTAATGGTTACCACCCATAAATGAAGTACTTTGATTAGAAACACTTCTCATAGGACCATAAGAGCTTTGTGGTGTTTTCTTGAATGGTTATCATCCATAAATGAAGTACTTTGATAAAAAATACTTCTCATAGAAGCATAAGTGCTTTGTGGTGTTAACATGAATGGTTATCACCTATAAATGAAGTACTTTGATAAGAAACACTTCCCATTGAAGTACAAATGTTTTGTGGTGTTTTCCAGACTGGTTACCACCCATAATTGAAGTAAACAAATCTAAAACACTTCTCGTAGTAGCATAAGATGATTTGTGGTGTTTTCATTAATGGTTACCACCCATAAATGATGTAATCTGATTAGAAACACTTCTCCTAGAAGCATAAGAGCTTTGTGGTGTTTTCTTTAATGGTTACCACCCATAAATGAAGTACTCTGATTAGAAACACTTCTCCTAGAAGCATAAGAGCTATGTGGTGTTTTCTTGAATGGTTATCTTCCGTAAATGTAGTACTTCGATCAAAACACTTCTGATAGAAGCATAAGTGCTTTGTGGTGGTATCTTGAATGGTTATCACCTATAAATGAAGTACTTTGATAATAAACACTTCTCATAGAAGTATATGTGCTTTGTGGTGTTTTCTTGAATGGTTACCATCCATAAATGAAGTAAACAGATCTGAAACATTTCTCGTAGTAGCATTAGATGATTTGTGGTGTTTTCTTTAATGGTTACCACCCATAAATTAAATACTCTGATTAGAAACACTTCTCGTAGTAGCATAAGATGGTTTGTCGTGTTTTCTTTAATGGTTACCACCCATAAATTAAGTACTCTGATTAGAAACACTTCTCATAGAAGCATAAGTGCTTTGTGGTGTTATGTTGAATGGTTATCACTTATAAATTAAGTACTTTGATAATAAACACTACTCATAGAAGTATATGTGCTTTGTGGTGTTTTCTTAAATGGTTACCATCCATAAATGAAGTAAACAAATCTGAAACACTTCTCGTAGTAGCATAAGATGATTTGTGGTGTTTTCTTTAATGGTTACCACCCATAAATGAAGTACTCTGATTAGAAACACTTCTCATAGAACCATAAGAGCTTTGTGGTGTTTTCTTGGATGGTTATCATCCATAAATGAAGTACTTTGATAAAAAATACTTCTCATAGAAGCATAAGTGCTTTGTGGTGTTAACATGAATGGTTATCACCAATAAATGAAGTACTTTGATAAGAAACACTTCCAATTGAAGTATAAATGTTTTGTGGTGTTTTCCAGACTGGTTACCACCCATAATTGAAGTAAACAAATCTAAAACACTTCTCGTAGAAGCATAAGATGATTTGTTGTGTTTTCTTTAATGGTCACCACCCATAAATGATGTAATCTGATTAGAGACACTTCTCCTATAAGCATAAGAGCTTTGTGGTGTTTTCTTTAATGGTTACCACCCATAAATGAAGTACTCTGATTAGAAACACTTCTCCTAGAAGCATAAGAGCTATGTGGTGTTTTCTTGAATGGTTATCTTCCGTAAATGTAGTACTTCGATCAAAACACTTCTGATAGAAGCATAACTGCTTTGTGGTGGTATCTTGAATGGTTATCACATATAAATGAAGTACTTTGATAATAAACACTTCTCATAGAAGTATATGTGCTTTGTGGTGTTTTCTTGAATGGTTACCATCCATAAATGAAGTAAACAGATCTGAAACACTTCTCGTAGTAGCATAAGATGATTTGTGGTATTTTCTTTAATGGTTACCACCCATAAATTAAGTACTTTGATAAAAAACACTTCTCATAGAACCATAAGAGCTTTGTGGTGTTTTCTTTAATTGTTACCACCCATAAATTAAGTACTCTGATTAGAAACAATTCTCATAGAAGCATAAGTGCTTTGTGGTGTTATCTTGAATGGTTATCACCTACAAATAAAGTACTTTGATTAGAAACACTTCTCATAGGAATATAAATGCTTTGAGGTGTTTTCTTGACTGGTTACCAGCCATAAAGCAAATAAACAGATCAGAAACACTTCTCGTAGTAGCATGAGATGATTTGTGGTTTTTTCTTTAATGGTTACCACCCATAAATGAAGTACTTTGATTAGAAACACTTCGTATAGGACCATAAGAGCTTTGTGGTGTTTTCTTGAATGGTTATCATCCATAAATGAAGTACTTTGATAAAAAATACTTCTCATAGAAGCATAAGTGCTTTGTGGTGTTAACATGAAAGGTTATCACCTATAAATGAAGTACTTTGATAAGAAACACTTCTCATTGAAGTATAAATGTTTTGTGGTGTTTTCTAGACTGGTTACCACCCATAATTGAAGTAAACAAATCTAAAACACTTCTCGTAGTAGCATAAGATGATTTGTGGTGTTTTCTTTAATGGTTACCACCCATAAATGAAGTACTTTGATAAAAAACACTTCTCATAGAAGCATAAGTGCTTTGTGGTGTTATCTTGAATGGTTATCACCTACAAATAAAGTACTTTGATTCTCATAGGAATATAAATGCTTTGAGGTGTTTTCTTGACTGGTTACCAGCCATAAAGGAAATAAACAGATCAGAAACACTTCTCGTAGTAGCATGAGATGATTTGTGGTGTTTTCTTTAATGGTTACCACCCATAAATGAAGTACTTTGATTAGAAACACTTCTCATAGGACCATAAGAGCTTTGTGGTGTTTTCTTGAATGGTTATCATCCATAAATGAAGTACTTTGATAAAAAATACTTCTCATAGAAGCATAAGTGCTTTGTGGTGTTAACATGAATGGTTATCACCTATAAATGAAGTACTTTGATAAGAAACACTTCCCATTGAAGTACAAATGTTTTGTGGTGTTTTCCAGACTGGTTACAATCCATAATTGAAGTAAACAAATCTAAAACACTTCTCGTAGTAGCATAAGATGATTTGTGGTGTTTTCTTTAATGGTCACCACCCATAAATGATGTAATCTGATTAGAAACACTTCTCCTAGAAGCATAACAGCTTTGTGGTGTTTTCTTTAATGGTTACCACCCATAAATGAAGTACTCTGATTAGAAACACTTCTCATAGAACCATAAGAGCTATGTGGTGTTTTCTTGAATGGTTATCATCCATAAATGAAGTACTTTGATAAAAAATACTTCTCATAGAAGCATAAGTGCTTTGTGGTGTTAACATGAATGGTTATCACCTATAAATGAAGTACTTTGATAAGAAACACTTCCAATTGAAGTATAAATGGTTTGTGGTGTTTTCCAGACTGGTTACCACCCATAATTGAAGTAAACAAATCTAAAACACATCTCGTAGTAGCATATGATGATTTGTGGTGTTTTCTTTAATGGTCACCACCTATAAATGATGTAATCTGATTAGAAACACTTCTCCTAGAAGCATAAGAGTTTTGTGGTGTTTTCTTTAATGGTTACCACCCGTAAATGAAGTACTCTGATTAGAAACACTTCTCATAGAAGTACAAATGCTTTGTGGTGTTTTCTTGAATGGTTACCACCCATAAATGAAGTAAACAGATCTGAAACACTTCTCGTAGTAGCATAAGATGGTTTGTGGTGTTTTCTTTAATAGTTACCACCCATAAATTAAGTACTCTGATTAGAAACAATTCTCATAGAAGCATAAGTGCTTTGTGGTGTTATCTTGAATGGTTATCACCTACAAATAAAGTACTTTGATTAGAAACACTTCTCATAGGAATATAAATGCTTTGAGGTGTTTTCTTGACTGGTTACCAGCCATAAAGGAAATAAACAGATCAGAAACACTTCTCGTAGTAGCATGAGATGATTTGTGGTTTTTTCTTTAATGGTTACCACCCATAAATGAAGTACTTTGATTAGAAACACTTCTCATAGGACCATAAGAGCTTTGTGGTGTTTTCTTGAATGGTTATCATCCATAAATGAAGTACTTTGATAAAAAATACTTCTCATAGAAGCATAAGTGCTTTGTGGTGTTAACATGAATGGTTATCACCTATAAATGAAGTACTTTGATAAGAAACACTTCTCATTGAAGTATAAATATTTTGTGGTGTTTTCTAGACTGGTTACCACCCATAATTGAAGTAAACAAATCTAAAACACTTCTCGTAGTAGCATAAGATGATTTGTGGTGTTTTCTTTAATGGTCACCACCCATAAATGATGTAATCTGATTAGAAACACTTCTCCTAGAAGCATAAGAGCTTTGTGGTGTTTTCTTTAATGGTTACCACCCATAAATGAAGTACTCTGATTAGAAACACTTCTCATAGAACCATAAGAGCTATGTGGTGTTTTCTTGAATGGTTATCATCCATAAATGAAGTACTTTGATAAAAAATACTTCTCATAGAAGCATAAGTGCTTTGTGGTGTTAACATGAATGGTTATCACCTATAAATGAAGTACTTTGATAAGAAACACTTCCAATTGAAGTATAAATGGTTTGTGGTGTTTTCCAGACTGGTTAACACCCATAATTGAAGTAAACAAATCTAAAACACTTCTCGTAGTAGCATATGATGATTTGTGGTGTTTTCTTTAATGGTCACCACCTATAAATGATGTAATCTGATTAGAAACACTTCTCCTAGAAGCATAAGAGCTTTGTGGTGTTTTCTTTAATGGTTACCACCCATAAATGAAGTACTCTGATTAGAAACACTTCTCATAGAAGTACAAATGCTTTGTGGTGTTTTCTTGAATGGTTACCACCCATAAATGAAGTAAACAGATCTGAAACACTTCTCGTAGTAGCATAAGATGGTTTGTGGTGTTTTCTTTAATAGTTACCACCCATAAATTAAGTACTCTGATTAGAAACAATTCTCATAGAAGCATAAGTGCTTTGTGGTGTTATCTTGAATGGTTATCACCTACAAATAAAGTACTTTGATTAGAAACACTTCTCATAGGAATATAAATGCTTTGAGGTGTTTTCTTGACTGGTTACCAGCCATAAAGGAAATAAACAGATCAGAAACACTTCTCGTAGTAGCATGAGATGATTTGTGGTTTTTTCTTTAATGGTTACCACCCATAAATGAAGTACTTTGATTAGAAACACTTCTCATAGGACCATAAGAGCTTTGTGGTGTTTTCTTGAATGGTTATCATCCATAAATGAAGTACTTTGATAAAAAATACTTCTCATAGAAGCATAAGTGCTTTGTGGTGTTAACATGAATGGTTATCACCTATAAATGAAGTACTTTGATAAGAAACACTTCTCATTGAAGTATAAATATTTTGTGGTGTTTTCTAGACTGGTTACCACCCATAATTGAAGTAAACAAATCTAAAACACTTCTCGTAGTAGCATAAGATGATTTGTGGTGTTTTCTTTAATGGTCACCACCCATAAATGATGTAATCTGATTAGAAACACTTCTCCTAGAAGCATAAGAGCTTTGTGGTGTTTTCTTTAATGGTTACCACCCATAAATGAAGTACTTTGATTAGAAACACTTCTCATAGGACCATAAGAGCTTTGTGGTGTTTTCTTGAATGGTTATCATCCATAAATGAAGTACTTTGATAAAAAATACTTCTCATAGAAGCATAAGTGCTTTGTGGTGTTAACATGAATGGTTATCACCTATAAATGAAGTACTTTGATAAGAAACACTTCCCATTGAAGTACAAATGTTTTGTGGTGTTTTCCAGACTGGTTACAATCCATAATTGAAGTAAACAAATCTAAAACACTTCTCGTAGTAGCATAAGATGATTTGTGGTGTTTTCTTTAATGGTCACCACCCATAAATGATGTAATCTGATTAGAAACACTTCTCCTAGAAGCATAACAGCTTTGTGGTGTTTTCTTTAATGGTTACCACCCATAAATGAAGTACTCTGATTAGAAACACTTCTCATAGAACCATAAGAGCTATGTGGTGTTTTCTTGAATGGTTATCATCCATAAATGAAGTACTTTGATAAAAAATACTTCTCATAGAAGCATAAGTGCTTTGTGGTGTTAACATGAATGGTTATCACCTATAAATGAAGTACTTTGATAAGAAACACTTCCAATTGAAGTATAAATGGTTTGTGGTGTTTTCCAGACTGGTTACCACCCATAATTGAAGTAAACAAATCTAAAACACATCTCGTAGTAGCATATGATGATTTGTGGTGTTTTCTTTAATGGTCACCACCTATAAATGATGTAATCTGATTAGAAACACTTCTCCTAGAAGCATAAGAGTTTTGTGGTGTTTTCTTTAATGGTTACCACCCGTAAATGAAGTACTCTGATTAGAAACACTTCTCATAGAAGTACAAATGCTTTGTGGTGTTTTCTTGAATGGTTACCACCCATAAATGAAGTAAACAGATCTGAAACACTTCTCGTAGTAGCATAAGATGGTTTGTGGTGTTTTCTTTAATAGTTACCACCCATAAATTAAGTACTCTGATTAGAAACAATTCTCATAGAAGCATAAGTGCTTTGTGGTGTTATCTTGAATGGTTATCACCTACAAATAAAGTACTTTGATTAGAAACACTTCTCATAGGAATATAAATGCTTTGAGGTGTTTTCTTGACTGGTTACCAGCCATAAAGGAAATAAACAGATCAGAAACACTTCTCGTAGTAGCATGAGATGATTTGTGGTTTTTTCTTTAATGGTTACCACCCATAAATGAAGTACTTTGATTAGAAACACTTCTCATAGGACCATAAGAGCTTTGTGGTGTTTTCTTGAATGGTTATCATCCATAAATGAAGTACTTTGATAAAAAATACTTCTCATAGAAGCATAAGTGCTTTGTGGTGTTAACATGAATGGTTATCACCTATAAATGAAGTACTTTGATAAGAAACACTTCTCATTGAAGTATAAATATTTTGTGGTGTTTTCTAGACTGGTTACCACCCATAATTGAAGTAAACAAATCTAAAACACTTCTCGTAGTAGCATAAGATGATTTGTGGTGTTTTCTTTAATGGTCACCACCCATAAATGATGTAATCTGATTAGAAACACTTCTCCTAGAAGCATAAGAGCTTTGTGGTGTTTTCTTTAATGGTTACCACCCATAAATGAAGTACTCTGATTAGAAACACTTCTCATAGAACCATAAGAGCTATGTGGTGTTTTCTTGAATGGTTATCATCCATAAATGAAGTACTTTGATAAAAAATACTTCTCATAGAAGCATAAGTGCTTTGTGGTGTTAACATGAATGGTTATCACCTATAAATGAAGTACTTTGATAAGAAACACTTCCAATTGAAGTATAAATGGTTTGTGGTGTTTTCCAGACTGGTTAACACCCATAATTGAAGTAAACAAATCTAAAACACTTCTCGTAGTAGCATATGATGATTTGTGGTGTTTTCTTTAATGGTCACCACCTATAAATGATGTAATCTGATTAGAAACACTTCTCCTAGAAGCATAAGAGCTTTGTGGTGTTTTCTTTAATGGTTACCACCCATAAATGAAGTACTCTGATTAGAAACACTTCTCATAGAAGTACAAATGCTTTGTGGTGTTTTCTTGAATGGTTACCACCCATAAATGAAGTAAACAGATCTGAAACACTTCTCGTAGTAGCATAAGATGGTTTGTGGTGTTTTCTTTAATAGTTACCACCCATAAATTAAGTACTCTGATTAGAAACAATTCTCATAGAAGCATAAGTGCTTTGTGGTGTTATCTTGAATGGTTATCACCTACAAATAAAGTACTTTGATTAGAAACACTTCTCATAGGAATATAAATGCTTTGAGGTGTTTTCTTGACTGGTTACCAGCCATAAAGGAAATAAACAGATCAGAAACACTTCTCGTAGTAGCATGAGATGATTTGTGGTTTTTTCTTTAATGGTTACCACCCATAAATGAAGTACTTTGATTAGAAACACTTCTCATAGGACCATAAGAGCTTTGTGGTGTTTTCTTGAATGGTTATCATCCATAAATGAAGTACTTTGATAAAAAATACTTCTCATAGAAGCATAAGTGCTTTGTGGTGTTAACATGAATGGTTATCACCTATAAATGAAGTACTTTGATAAGAAACACTTCTCATTGAAGTATAAATATTTTGTGGTGTTTTCTAGACTGGTTACCACCCATAATTGAAGTAAACAAATCTAAAACACTTCTCGTAGTAGCATAAGATGATTTGTGGTGTTTTCTTTAATGGTCACCACCCATAAATGATGTAATCTGATTAGAAACACTTCTCCTAGAAGCATAAGAGCTTTGTGGTGTTTTCTTTAATGGTTACCACCCATAAATGAAGTACTCTGATTAGAAACACTTCTCCTAGAAGCATAAGAGCTATGTGGTGTTTTCTTGAATGGTTATCTTCCGTAAATGTAGTACTTCGATCAAAACACTTCTGATAGAAGCATAAGAGCTTTGTGGTGGTATCTTGAATTGTTATCACCTATAAATGAAGTATTTTGATTAGAAACACTTCTCATAGAAATATAAATGCTTTGAGGTGTTTTCTTGACTGGTTACCAGCCATAAAGGAAGTAAACAGATCCGAAACATTTCTCGTAGTAGCATAAGATGATTTGTGGTGTTTTCTTTAATGGTTACCACCCATAAATGAAGTACTTTGATAAAAAACACTTCTCATAGAACCATAGGAGCTTTGTGGTGTTTTCTTTAATGGTTACCACCCATAAATTAAGTACTCTGATTAGAAACAATTCTCATAGAAGCATAAGTGCTTTGTGGTGTTATCTTGAATGGTTATCACCTACAAATAAAGTACTTTGATTCTCATAGGAATATAAATGCTTTGAGGTGTTTTCTTGACTGGTTACCAGCCATAAAGGAAATAAACAGATCAGAAACACTTCTCGTAGTAGCATGAGATGATTTGTGGTGTTTTCCTTAATGGTTACCACCCATAAATGAATTACTCTGATTAGAAATACTTCTCATAGAAGCATAATTGCTTTGTGGTGTTTATTGAATGGTTATCGCCCAGAAATGAAGTACTTTGAACATAAACACTTCTCATTGAAGCATAAATGCTTTGTTGTGTTTTCTTGAATGGTTATCACCCATAAATGAAGTAAACAGATCCGAAACACTTCTCGTAGTAGCATAAGATGATTTGTGGTGTTTTCTATAATGGTTACCACCAATAAATGAAGTACTCTGATTAAAAACACTTCTCATAGGACCATAAGAGCTTTGTGGTGTTTTCTTGAATGGTTATCATCCATAAATGAAGTACTTTGATAAAAAATACTTCTCATAGAAGCATAAGTGCTTTGTGGTGTTAACATGAATGGTTATCACCTATAAATGAAGTACTTTGATAAGAAACACTTCCAATTGAAGTACAAATGTTTTGTTGTGTTTTCCAGACTGGTTACCACCCATAATTGAAGTAAACAAATCTAAAACACTTCTCGTAGTAGCATAAGATGATTTGTGGTGTTTTCTTTAATGGTCACCACCCATAAATGATGTAATCTGATTAGAAACACTTCTCCTAGAAGCATAACAGCTTTGTGGTGTTTTCTTTAATGGTTACCACCCAAAAATTAAGTACTCTGATTAGAAACACTTCTCGTAGTAGCATAAGATGGTTTGTGGTGTTTTCTTTAATGGTTACCACCCATAAATTAAGTACTCTGATTAGAAACACTTCTCGTAGTAGCATAAGATGGTTTGTGGTGTTATCTTTAATGGTTATCACCTATAAATTAAGTACTTTGATTAGAAACACTTCTCAAAGAAGCATAAGTGCTTTGTGGTGTTATCTTGAATGGTTATCACCTATAAATAAAGTACATTGATTAGAAACACTTCTCAAAGAAATATAAATGCTTTGTGTTGTTTTCTTGACTGGTTACCAGCCATAAAGGAAGTAAACAGATCAGAAACACTTCTCGTAGTACATTAAAATGATTTGTGGTGTTCTCTTTAATGGTTACCACCCATAAATGAAGTACTCTGATTAGAAACACTTCTCATAGAACCATAAGAGCTTTGTGGTGTTTTCTTGAATGGTTATCATCCATAAATGAAGTACTTTGATAAAAAATACTTCTCATAGAAGTTTAAATGCTTTGTGGTGTTTTCTTGAATGGTTACCACCCATAAATGAAGTAAACAGGTCTGAAACACTTCTCGTAGTAGCATAAGATGATTTGTGGGGTTTTCTTGAATGGTTACCACCCATAAATGAAGTAAACAGATCTGAAACACTTCTCGTAGTAGCATAAGATGATTTGTGGTGTTTTCTTTAATGGTTACCACCCATAAATGAAGTACTCTGATTAGAAACACTTATCATAGAAGCATACGTGGTTTGTGGTCTTTCTTGAATGGTTATCACCCATAAATGAAGTACGTTGCTTAGAAACACTTCTCATAGAAGCATAAGTGCTTTGTGGTGTTTTCTTGAATGGTTATCACCCATAAATGAAGTAAACTGATCTGAAACACTACTCGTAGTAGCATAAGATGGTTTGTGGTGTTTTCTTTAATGGTTACCACCCATAAATTAAGTACTCTGATTAGAAACACTTCTCATAGAAGCATAAGTGCTTTGTGGTGTTATCTTGAATGGTTATCACTTATAAATAAAGTACTTTGATTAGAAACACTTCTCATAGAAATATAAATGCTTTGAGGTGTTTTCTTGACTGGTTACCAGCCATAAAGGAAGTAAACAGATCTGAAACACTTCTCGTAGTAGCATAAGATGATTTGTGGTGTTTTCTTTAATGGTTACCACCCATAAATTAAGTACTCTGATTAGAAACACTTCTCGTAGTAGCATAAGATGGTTTGTGGTGTTTTCTTTAATAGTTACCACCCATAAATTAAGTACTCTGAATAGAAACACTTCTCATAGAAGCATAAGTGCTTTGTGGTGTTATCTTGAATGGTTATCACCTATAAATAAAGTACTTTGATTAGAAACACTTCTCATAGAAATATAAATGCTTTGTGTTGTTTTCTTGACTGGTTACCAGCCATAAAGGAAGTAAACAGATCAGAAACACTTCTCGTAGTAGCATAAGATGATTTGTGGTGTTTTCTTTAATGGTTACCACCCATAAATGAAGTACATTAATAAAAAACACTTCTCATAGAAGCATAAGTGCTTTGTGGTGTTATGTTGAATGGTTATCACTTATAAATGAAGTACTTTGATAATAAACACTACTCATAAAAGTATATGTGCTTTATGGTGTTTTCTTAAATGGTTACCATCCATAAATGAAGTAAACAGATCTGAAACACTTCTCGTAGTAGCATAAGATGATTTGTGATGTTTTCTTTAATGGTTACCACCCATAAATGAAGTACTCTGATTAGAAACACTTCTCATAGAACCATAAGAGCTTTGTGGTGTTTTCTTGAATGGCTATCATCCATAAATGAAGTACTTCTATAAAAAATACTTCCCATAGAAGCATAAGTGCTTTGTGGTGTTAACATTAATGGTTATCACCTATAAATGATGTACTTTGATCAGAAACACTTCTCATAGAAGTATAAATGCTTTGTGGTGTTTTCTTGAATGGTTACCACCCATAAATGAAGTAAACAGATCTGAAACACTTCTTGTAGTAGCATAAGATGATTTGTGGTGTTTTCTTTAATGGTTACCATCCATAAATTAAGTACTCTGATTAGAAACACTTCTCGTAGTAGCATAAGATGGTTTGTGGTATTTTCTTTAATGGTTACCACCCATAAATTAAGTACTCTGATTAGAAACACTTCTCATAGAAGCATAAGTGCTTTGTGGTGTTATCTTGAATGGTTATCACCTATAAATGAAGTACTTTGATTAGAAACACTTCTAACAGAAATATAAATGCTTTGTGGTGTTTTCTTGACTGGTTACCAGCCATAAAGGAAGTAAACAGATCAGAAACACTTCTCGTAGTAGCATAAGATGATTTGTGGTGTTTTCTTTAATGTTTACCACCCATAAATGAAGTACTTTGATCAGAAACACTTCTCATAGAAGTAAAAATTCTTTGTGGTGTTTTTTTGAATGTTTACCACCCATAAATGAAGTAAACAGATCTGAAACACTTCTCGTAGTAGCATAAGATGATTTGTGTTGTTTTCATTAATGGTTACCACTAATAAATGATGTAATCTGATTAGAAACACTTCTCCTAGAAGCATAAGAGCTTTGTGGTGTTTTCTTTAATGGTTACCACCCATAAATGAAGTACTCTGATTAGAAACACTTCTCATAGAACCATAAGAGCTTTGTGGTGTTTTCTTGAATGGTTATCTTCCGTAAATGTAGTACTTTGATCAAAACACTTCTGATAGAAGCATAAGTGCTTTGTGGTGTTTATTGAATGGTTATCTTCCGTAAATGTAGTACTTTGATCAAAACACTTCTCATAGAAGTATATGTGCTTTGTGGTGTTTTCTTGAATGGTTACCATCCATAAATAAAGTAAACAGATCTGAAACACTTCTCGTAGTAGCATAAGATGATTTGTGGTGTTTTCTTTAATGGTTACCACCCATAAATTAAGTACTCTGATTAGAAACACTTCTCGTAGTAGCATAAGATGGTTTGTGGTATTTTCTTTAATGGTTACCACCCATAAATTAAGTACTCTGATTAGAAACACTTCTCATAGAAGCATAAGTGATTTGTGGTGTTATCTTGAATGGTTATCACCTATAAATGAAGTACTTTGATTAGAAACACTTCTCATAGAAATATAAATGCTTTGTGGTGTTTTCTTGACTGGTTACCAGCCATAAAGGAAGTAAACAGATCAGAAACACTTCTCGTAGTAGCATAAGATGATTTGTGGTGTTTTCTTTAATGGTTACGACCCATAAATGAAGTACTTTGATCAGAAACACTTCTCATAGAAGTAAAAATTCTTTGTGGTGTTTTCTTGAATGTTTACCACCCATAAATGAAGTAAACAGATCTGAAACACTTCTCGTAGTAGGATAAGATGATTTGTGTTGTTTTCATTAATGGTTACCACTCATAAATGAATTACTCTGATTAGAAATACTTCTCATAGAAGCATAAGTGCTTTGTGGTGTTTATTGAATGGTTATCGCCCATAAATGAAGTACTTTGAACATAAACACTTCTCATTGAAGCATAAATGCTTTGTTGTGTTTTCTTGAATGGTTATCACCCATAAATGAAGTAAACAGATCCGAAACACTTCTCGTAGTAGCATAAGATGATTTGTGGTGTTTTCTATAATGGTTACCACCAATAAATGAAGTACTCTAATTAAAAACACTTCTCATAGAAGCATAAGAGCTTTGTGGTGTTTTCTTGAATGGTTATCGTCCATAAATGAAGTACTTTGATCAATAATACTTCTGATAGAAGCATAAGTGCTTTTGTGGTGTTAACTTGAATGCTTATCACCTATAAATGAAGTAGTTTGATAAGAAACACTTCTCATTGAAGTATAAATGTTTTGTGGTGTTTTCCAGAATGGTTACCACCCATAATTGAAGTAAACAAATCTAAAACACTTCTCGTAGTTGCATAAGATGATTTGTGGTGTTTTCTTTAATGGTTACCACCCATAAATTAAGTACTCTGATTAGAAACACTTCTCGTAGTAGCATAAGATGGTTTGTCGTGTTTTCTTTAATGGTTACCACCCATAAATTAAGTACTCTAATTAGAAACAATTCTCATAGAAGCATAAGTGCTTTGTGGTGTTATCTTGAATGGTTATCACCTACAAATAAAGTACTTTGATTAGAAACACTTCTCATAGAAATATAAATGCTTTGAGGTGTTTTCTTGACTGGTTACCAGCCATAAAGGAAGTAAACAGATCAGAAACACTTCTCGTAGTAGCATAAGATGATTTGTGGTGTTTTGTTTAATGGTTACCACCCATAAATGAAGTACTTTGATTAGAAACACTTCTCATAGGACCATAAGAGCTTTGTGGTGTTTTCTTGAATGGTTATCATCCATAAATGAAGTACTTTGATAAAATATACTTCTCATAGAAGCATAAGTGCTCTGTGGTGTTAACATGAATGGTTATCACCTATAAATGAAGTACTTTGATAAGAAACACTTCCAATTGAAGTACAAATGTTTTGTTGTGTTTTCCAGACTGGTTACCACCCATAATTGAAGTAAACAAATCTAAAACACTTCTCGTAGTAGCATAAGATGATTTGTGGTATTTTCTTTAATGGTCACCACCCATAAATGATGTAATCTGATTAGAAACACTTCTCCTAGAAGCATAACAGCTTTGTGGTGTTTTCTTTAATGGTTACCACCCATAAATTAAGTACTCTGATTAGAAACACTTCTCGTAGTAGCATAAGATGGTTTGTGGTGTTTTCTTTAATGGTTACCACCCATAAATTAAGTACTCTGATTAGAAACACTTCTCATAGAAGCATAAGTGCTTTGTGGTGTTATCTTGAATGGTTATCACCTATAAATAAAGTACTTTGATTAGAAACACTTCTCAAAGAAGCATAAGTGCTTTGTGGTGTTATCTTGAATGGTTATCACCTATAAATAAAGTACATTGATTAGAAACACTTCTCAAAGAAATATAAATGCTTTGTGTTGTTTTCTTGACTGGTTACCAGCCATAAAGGAAGTAAACAGATCAGAAACACTTCTCGTAGTACATTAAAATGATTTGTGGTGTTCTCTTTAATGGTTACCACCCATAAATGAAGTACTCTGATTAGAAACACTTCTCATAGAACCATAAGAGCTTTGTGGTGTTTTCTTGAATGGTTATCATCCATAAATGAAGTACTTTGATAAAAAATACTTCTCATAGAAGTTTAAATGCTTTGTGGTGTTTTCTTGAATGGTTACCACCCATAAATGAAGTAAACAGGTCTGAAACACTTCTCGTAGTAGCATAAGATGATTTGTGGGGTTTTCTTGAATAGTTACCACCCATAAATGAAGTAAACAGATCTGAAACACTTCTCGTATTAGCATAAGATGATTTGTGGTGTTTTCTTTAATGGTTACCACCCATAAATGAAGTACTCTGATTAGAAACACTTATCATAGAAGCATACGTGGTTTGTGGTCTTTCTTGAATGGTTATCACCCATAAATGAAGTACGTTGCTTAGAAACACTTCTCATAGAAGCATAAGTGCTTTGTGGTGTTTTCTTGAATGGTTATCACCCATAAATGAAGTAAACTGATCTGAAACACTACTCGTAGTAGCATAAGATGGTTTGTGGTGTTTTCTTTAATGGTTACCACCCATAAATTAAGTACTCTGATTAGAAACACTTCTCATAGAAGCATAAGTGCTTTGTGGTGTTATCTTGAATGGTTATCACTTATAAATAAAGTACTTTGATTAGAAACACTTCTCATAGAAATATAAATGCTTTGAGGTGTTTTCTTGACTGGTTACCAGCCATAAAGGAAGTAAACAGATCTGAAACACTTCTCGTAGTAGCATAAGATGATTTTCGGTGTTTTCTTTAATGGTTACCACCCATAAATTAAGTACTCTGATTAGAAACACTTCTCGTAGTAGCATAAGATGGTTTGTGGTGTTTTCTTTAATAGTTACCACCCATAAATTAAGTACTCTGAATAGAAACACTTCTCATAGAAGCATAAGTGCTTTGTGTTGTTATCTTGAATGGTTATCACCTATAAATAAAGTACTTTGATTAGAAACACTTCTCATAGAAATATAAATGCTTTGTGTTGTTTTCTTGACTGGTTACCAGCCATAAAGGAAGTAAACAGATCAGAAACACTTCTCGTAGTAGCATAAGATGATTTGTGGTGTTTTCTTTAATGGTTACCACCCATAAATGAAGTACATTAATAAAAAACACTTCTCATAGAAGCATAAGTGCTTTGTGGTGTTATGTTGAATGGTTATCACTTATAAATGAAGTACTTTGATAATAAACACTACTCATAAAAGTATATGTGCTTTATGGTGTTTTCTTAAATGGTTACCATCCATAAATGAAGTAAACAGATCTGAAACACTTCTCGTAGTAGCATAAGATGATTTGTGATGTTTTCTTTAATGGTTACCACCCATAAATGAAGTACTCTGATTAGAAACACTTCTCATAGAACCATAAGAGCTTTGTGGTGTTTTCTTGAATGGCTATCATCCATAAATGAAGTACTTCTATAAAAAATACTTCCCATAGAAGCATAAGTGCTTTGTGGTGTTAACATTAATGGTTATCACCTATAAATGATGTACTTTGATCAGAAACACTTCTCATAGAAGTATAAATGCTTTGTGGTGTTTTCTTGAATGGTTACCACCCATAAATGAAGTAAACAGATCTGAAACACTTCTTGTAGTAGCATAAGATGATTTGTGGTGTTTTCTTTAATGGTTACCATCCATAAATTAAGTACTCTGATTAGAAACACTTCTCGTAGTAGCATAAGATGGTTTGTGGTATTTTCTTTAATGGTTACCACCCATAAATTAAGTACTCTGATTAGAAACACTTCTCATAGAAGCATAAGTGCTTTGTGGTGTTATCTTGAATGGTTATCACCTATAAATGAAGTACTTTGATTAGAAACACTTCTAACAGAAATATAAATGCTTTGTGGTGTTTTCTTGACTGGTTACCAGCCATAAAGGAAGTAAACAGATCAGAAACACTTCTCGAAGTAGCATAAGATGATTTGTGGTGTTTTCTTTAATGTTTACCACCCATAAATGAAGTACTTTGATCAGAAACACTTCTCATAGAAGTAAAAATTCTTTGTGGTGTTTTTTTGAATGTTTACCACCCATAAATGAAGTAAACAGATCTGAAACACTTCTCGTAGTAGCATAAGATGATTTGTGTTGTTTTCATTAATGGTTACCACTAATAAATGATGTAATCTGATTAGAAACACTTCTCCTAGAAGCATAAGAGCTTTGTGGTGTTTTCTTTAATGGTTACCACCCATAAATGAAGTACTCTGATTAGAAACACTTCTCATAGAACCATAAGAGCTTTGTGGTGTTTTCTTGAATGGTTATCTTCCGTAAATGTAGTACTTTGATCAAAACACTTCTGATAGAAGCATAAGTGCTTTGTGGTGTTTATTGAATGGTTATCTTCCGTAAATGTAGTACTTTGATCAAAACACTTCTCATAGAAGTATATGTGCTTTGTGGTGTTTTCTTGAATGGTTACCATCCATAAATAAAGTAAACAGATCTGAAACACTTCTCGTAGTAGCATAAGATGATTTGTGGTGTTTTCTTTAATGGTTACCACCCATAAATTAAGTACTCTGATTAGAAACACTTCTCGTAGTAGCATAAGATGGTTTGTGGTATTTTCTTTAATGGTTACCACCCATAAATTAAGTACTCTGATTAGAAACACTTCTCATAGAAGCATAAGTGATTTGTGGTGTTATCTTGAATGGTTATCACCTATAAATGAAGTACTTTGATTAGAAACACTTCTCATAGAAATATAAATGCTTTGTGGTGTTTTCTTGACTGGTTACCAGCCATAAAGGAAGTAAACAGATCAGAAACACTTCTCGTAGTAGCATAAGATGATTTGTGGTGTTTTCTTTAATGGTTACGACCCATAAATGAAGTACTTTGATCAGAAACACTTCTCATAGAAGTAAAAATTCTTTGTTGTGTTTTCTTGAATGTTTACCACCCATAAATGAAGTAAACAGATCTGAAACACTTCTCGTAGTAGGATAAGATGATTTGTGTTGTTTTCATTAATGGTTACCACTCATAAATGAATTACTCTGATTAGAAATACTTCTCATAGAAGCATAAGTGCTTTGTGGTGTTTATTGAATGGTTATCGCCCATAAATGAAGTACTTTGAACATAAACACTTCTCATTGAAGCATAAATGCTTTGTTGTGTTTTCTTGAATGGTTATCACCCATAAATGAAGTAAACAGATCCGAAACACTTCTCGTAGTAGCATAAGATGATTTGTGGTGTTTTCTATAATGGTTACCACCAATAAATGAAGTACTCTAATTAAAAACACTTCTCATAGAAGCATAAGAGCTTTGTGGTGTTTTCTTGAATGGTTATCGTCCATAAATGAAGTACTTTGATCAATAATACTTCTGATAGAAGCATAAGTGCTTTTGTGGTGTTAACTTGAATGCTTATCACCTATAAATGAAGTAGTTTGATAAGAAACACTTCTCATTGAAGTATAAATGTTTTGTGGTGTTTTCCAGAATGGTTACCACCCATAATTGAAGTAAACAAATCTAAAACACTTCTCGTAGTTGCATAAGATGATTTGTGGTGTTTTCTTTAATGGTTACCACCCATAAATTAAGTACTCTGATTAGAAACACTTCTCGTAGTAGCATAAGATGGTTTGTCGTGTTTTCTTTAATGGTTACCACCCATAAATTAAGTACTCTAATTAGAAACAATTCTCATAGAAGCATAAGTGCTTTGTGGTGTTATCTTGAATGGTTATCACCTACAAATAAAGTACTTTGATTAGAAACACTTCTCATAGAAATATAAATGCTTTGAGGTGTTTTCTTGACTGGTTACCAGCCATAAAGGAAGTAAACAGATCAGAAACACTTCTCGTAGTAGCATAAGATGATTTGTGGTGTTTTGTTTAATGGTTACCACCCATAAATGAAGTACTTTGATTAGAAACACTTCTCATAGGACCATAAGAGCTTTGTGGTGTTTTCTTGAATGGTTATCATCCATAAATGAAGTACTTTGATAAAATATACTTCTCATAGAAGCATAAGTGCTCTGTGGTGTTAACATGAATGGTTATCACCTATAAATGAAGTACTTTGATAAGAAACACTTCCAATTGAAGTACAAATGTTTTGTTGTGTTTTCCAGACTGGTTACCACCCATAATTGAAGTAAACAAATCTAAAACACTTCTCGTAGTAGCATAAGATGATTTGTGGTATTTTCTTTAATGGTCACCACCCATAAATGATGTAATCTGATTAGAAACACTTCTCCTAGAAGCATAACAGCTTTGTGGTGTTTTCTTTAATGGTTACCACCCATAAATTAAGTACTCTGATTAGAAACACTTCTCGTAGTAGCATAAGATGGTTTGTGGTGTTTTCTTTAATGGTTACCACCCATAAATTAAGTACTCTGATTAGAAACACTTCTCATAGAAGCATAAGTGCTTTGTGGTGTTATCTTGAATGGTTATCACCTATAAATAAAGTACTTTGATTAGAAACACTTCTCATAGAAATATAAATGCTTTGAGGTGTTTTCTTGACTGGTTACCAGCCATAAAGGAAGTAAACAGATCAGAAACACTTCTCGTAGTAGCATAAGATGATTTGTGGTGTTTTCTATAATGGTTACCACCAATAAATGAAGTACTCTAATTAAAAACACTTCTCATAGAAGCATAAGAGCTTTGTGGTGTTTTCTTGAATGGTTATCGTCCATAAATGAAGTACTTTGATCAATAATACTTCTGATAGAAGCATAAGTGCTTTTGTGGTGTTAACTTGAATGCTTATCACCTATAAATGAAGTAGTTTGATAAGAAACACTTCTCATTGAAGTATAAATGTTTTGTGGTGTTTTCCAGAATGGTTACCACCCATAATTGAAGTAAACAAATCTAAAACACTTCTCGTAGTTGCATAAGATGATTTGTGGTGTTTTCTTTAATGGTTACCACCCATAAATTAAGTACTCTGATTAGAAACACTTCTCGTAGTAGCATAAGATGGTTTGTCGTGTTTTCTTTAATGGTTACCACCCATAAATTAAGTACTCTAATTAGAAACAATTCTCATAGAAGCATAAGTGCTTTGTGGTGTTATCTTGAATGGTTATCACCTACAAATAAAGTACTTTGATTAGAAACACTTCTCATAGAAATATAAATGCTTTGAGGTGTTTTCTTGACTGGTTACCAGCCATAAAGGAAGTAAACAGATCAGAAACACTTCTCGTAGTAGCATAAGATGATTTGTGGTGTTTTGTTTAATGGTTACCACCCATAAATGAAGTACTTTGATTAGAAACACTTCTCATAGGACCATAAGAGCTTTGTGGTGTTTTCTTGAATGGTTATCATCCATAAATGAAGTACTTTGATAAAATATACTTCTCATAGAAGCATAAGTGCTCTGTGGTGTTAACATGAATGGTTATCACCTATAAATGAAGTACTTTGATAAGAAACACTTCCAATTGAAGTACAAATGTTTTGTTGTGTTTTCCAGACTGGTTACCACCCATAATTGAAGTAAACAAATCTAAAACACTTCTCGTAGTAGCATAAGATGATTTGTGGTATTTTCTTTAATGGTCACCACCCATAAATGATGTAATCTGATTAGAAACACTTCTCCTAGAAGCATAACAGCTTTGTGGTGTTTTCTTTAATGGTTACCACCCATAAATTAAGTACTCTGATTAGAAACACTTCTCGTAGTAGCATAAGATGGTTTGTGGTGTTTTCTTTAATGGTTACCACCCATAAATTAAGTACTCTGATTAGAAACACTTCTCATAGAAGCATAAGTGCTTTGTGGTGTTATCTTGAATGGTTATCACCTATAAATAAAGTACTTTGATTAGAAACACTTCTCAAAGAAGCATAAGTGCTTTGTGGTGTTATCTTGAATGGTTATCACCTATAAATAAAGTACATTGATTAGAAACACTTCTCAAAGAAATATAAATGCTTTGTGTTGTTTTCTTGACTGGTTACCAGCCATAAAGGAAGTAAACAGATCAGAAACACTTCTCGTAGTACATTAAAATGATTTGTGGTGTTCTCTTTAATGGTTACCACCCATAAATGAAGTACTCTGATTAGAAACACTTCTCATAGAACCATAAGAGCTTTGTGGTGTTTTCTTGAATGGTTATCATCCATAAATGAAGTACTTTGATAAAAAATACTTCTCATAGAAGTTTAAATGCTTTGTGGTGTTTTCTTGAATGGTTACCACCCATAAATGAAGTAAACAGGTCTGAAACACTTCTCGTAGTAGCATAAGATGATTTGTGGGGTTTTCTTGAATAGTTACCACCCATAAATGAAGTAAACAGATCTGAAACACTTCTCGTATTAGCATAAGATGATTTGTGGTGTTTTCTTTAATGGTTACCACCCATAAATGAAGTACTCTGATTAGAAACACTTATCATAGAAGCATACGTGGTTTGTGGTCTTTCTTGAATGGTTATCACCCATAAATGAAGTACGTTGCTTAGAAACACTTCTCATAGAAGCATAAGTGCTTTGTGGTGTTTTCTTGAATGGTTATCACCCATAAATGAAGTAAACTGATCTGAAACACTACTCGTAGTAGCATAAGATGGTTTGTGGTGTTTTCTTTAATGGTTACCACCCATAAATTAAGTACTCTGATTAGAAACACTTCTCATAGAAGCATAAGTGCTTTGTGGTGTTATCTTGAATGGTTATCACTTATAAATAAAGTACTTTGATTAGAAACACTTCTCATAGAAATATAAATGCTTTGAGGTGTTTTCTTGACTGGTTACCAGCCATAAAGGAAGTAAACAGATCTGAAACACTTCTCGTAGTAGCATAAGATGATTTTCGGTGTTTTCTTTAATGGTTACCACCCATAAATTAAGTACTCTGATTAGAAACACTTCTCGTAGTAGCATAAGATGGTTTGTGGTGTTTTCTTTAATAGTTACCACCCATAAATTAAGTACTCTGAATAGAAACACTTCTCATAGAAGCATAAGTGCTTTGTGTTGTTATCTTGAATGGTTATCACCTATAAATAAAGTACTTTGATTAGAAACACTTCTCATAGAAATATAAATGCTTTGTGTTGTTTTCTTGACTGGTTACCAGCCATAAAGGAAGTAAACAGATCAGAAACACTTCTCGTAGTAGCATAAGATGATTTGTGGTGTTTTCTTTAATGGTTACCACCCATAAATGAAGTACATTAATAAAAAACACTTCTCATAGAAGCATAAGTGCTTTGTGGTGTTATGTTGAATGGTTATCACTTATAAATGAAGTACTTTGATAATAAACACTACTCATAAAAGTATATGTGCTTTATGGTGTTTTCTTAAATGGTTACCATCCATAAATGAAGTAAACAGATCTGAAACACTTCTCGTAGTAGCATAAGATGATTTGTGATGTTTTCTTTAATGGTTACCACCCATAAATGAAGTACTCTGATTAGAAACACTTCTCATAGAACCATAAGAGCTTTGTGGTGTTTTCTTGAATGGCTATCATCCATAAATGAAGTACTTCTATAAAAAATACTTCCCATAGAAGCATAAGTGCTTTGTGGTGTTAACATTAATGGTTATCACCTATAAATGATGTACTTTGATCAGAAACACTTCTCATAGAAGTATAAATGCTTTGTGGTGTTTTCTTGAATGGTTACCACCCATAAATGAAGTAAACAGATCTGAAACACTTCTTGTAGTAGCATAAGATGATTTGTGGTGTTTTCTTTAATGGTTACCATCCATAAATTAAGTACTCTGATTAGAAACACTTCTCGTAGTAGCATAAGATGGTTTGTGGTATTTTCTTTAATGGTTACCACCCATAAATTAAGTACTCTGATTAGAAACACTTCTCATAGAAGCATAAGTGCTTTGTGGTGTTATCTTGAATGGTTATCACCTATAAATGAAGTACTTTGATTAGAAACACTTCTAACAGAAATATAAATGCTTTGTGGTGTTTTCTTGACTGGTTACCAGCCATAAAGGAAGTAAACAGATCAGAAACACTTCTCGAAGTAGCATAAGATGATTTGTGGTGTTTTCTTTAATGTTTACCACCCATAAATGAAGTACTTTGATCAGAAACACTTTTCATAGAAGTAAAAATTCTTTGTGGTGTTTTTTTGAATGTTTACCACCCATAAATGAAGTAAACAGATCTGAAACACTTCTCGTAGTAGCATAAGATGATTTGTGTTGTTTTCATTAATGGTTACCACTAATAAATGATGTAATCTGATTAGAAACACTTCTCCTAGAAGCATAAGAGCTTTGTGGTGTTTTCTTTAATGGTTACCACCCATAAATGAAGTACTCTGATTAGAAACACTTCTCATAGAACCATAAGAGCTTTGTGGTGTTTTCTTGAATGGTTATCTTCCGTAAATGTAGTACTTTGATCAAAACACTTCTGATAGAAGCATAAGTGCTTTGTGGTGTTTATTGAATGGTTATCTTCCGTAAATGTAGTACTTTGATCAAAACACTTCTCATAGAAGTATATGTGCTTTGTGGTGTTTTCTTGAATGGTTACCATCCATAAATAAAGTAAACAGATCTGAAACACTTCTCGTAGTAGCATAAGATGATTTGTGGTGTTTTCTTTAATGGTTACCACCCATAAATTAAGTACTCTGATTAGAAACACTTCTCGTAGTAGCATAAGATGGTTTGTGGTATTTTCTTTAATGGTTACCACCCATAAATTAAGTACTCTGATTAGAAACACTTCTCATAGAAGCATAAGTGATTTGTGGTGTTATCTTGAATGGTTATCACCTATAAATGAAGTACTTTGATTAGAAACACTTCTCATAGAAATATAAATGCTTTGTGGTGTTTTCTTGACTGGTTACCAGCCATAAAGGAAGTAAACAGATCAGAAACACTTCTCGTAGTAGCATAAGATGATTTGTGGTGTTTTCTTTAATGGTTACGACCCATAAATGAAGTACTTTGATCAGAAACACTTCTCATAGAAGTAAAAATTCTTTGTTGTGTTTTCTTGAATGTTTACCACCCATAAATGAAGTAAACAGATCTGAAACACTTCTCGTAGTAGGATAAGATGATTTGTGTTGTTTTCATTAATGGTTACCACTCATAAATGAATTACTCTGATTAGAAATACTTCTCATAGAAGCATAAGTGCTTTGTGGTGTTTATTGAATGGTTATCGCCCATAAATGAAGTACTTTGAACATAAACACTTCTCATTGAAGCATAAATGCTTTGTTGTGTTTTCTTGAATGGTTATCACCCATAAATGAAGTAAACAGATCCGAAACACTTCTCGTAGTAGCATAAGATGATTTGTGGTGTTTTCTATAATGGTTACCACCAATAAATGAAGTACTCTAATTAAAAACACTTCTCATAGAAGCATAAGAGCTTTGTGGTGTTTTCTTGAATGGTTATCGTCCATAAATGAAGTACTTTGATCAATAATACTTCTGATAGAAGCATAAGTGCTTTTGTGGTGTTAACTTGAATGCTTATCACCTATAAATGAAGTAGTTTGATAAGAAACACTTCTCATTGAAGTATAAATGTTTTGTGGTGTTTTCCAGAATGGTTACCACCCATAATTGAAGTAAACAAATCTAAAACACTTCTCGTAGTTGCATAAGATGATTTGTGGTGTTTTCTTTAATGGTTACCACCCATAAATTAAGTACTCTGATTAGAAACACTTCTCGTAGTAGCATAAGATGGTTTGTCGTGTTTTCTTTAATGGTTACCACCCATAAATTAAGTACTCTAATTAGAAACAATTCTCATAGAAGCATAAGTGCTTTGTGGTGTTATCTTGAATGGTTATCACCTACAAATAAAGTACTTTGATTAGAAACACTTCTCATAGAAATATAAATGCTTTGAGGTGTTTTCTTGACTGGTTACCAGCCATAATGGAAGTAAACAGATCAGAAACACTTCTCGTAGTAGCATAAGATGATTTGTGGTGTTTTGTTTAATGGTTACCACCCATAAATGAAGTACTTTGATTAGAAACACTTCTCATAGGACCATAAGAGCTTTGTGGTGTTTTCTTGAATGGTTATCATCCATAAATGAAGTACTTTGATAAAATATACTTCTCATAGAAGCATAAGTGCTCTGTGGTGTTAACATGAATGGTTATCACCTATAAATGAAGTACTTTGATAAGAAACACTTCCAATTGAAGTACAAATGTTTTGTTGTGTTTTCCAGACTGGTTACCACCCATAATTGAAGTAAACAAATCTAAAACACTTCTCGTACTAGCATAAGATGATTTGTGGTATTTTCTTTAATGGTCACCACCCATAAATGATGTAATCTGATTAGAAACACTTCTCCTAGAAGCATAACAGCTTTGTGGTGTTTTCTTTAATGGTTACCACCCATAAATTAAGTACTCTGATTAGAAACACTTCTCGTAGTAGCATAAGATGGTTTGTGGTGTTTTCTTTAATGGTTACCACCCATAAATTAAGTACTCTGATTAGAAACACTTCTCATAGAAGCATAAGTGCTTTGTGGTGTTATCTTGAATGGTTATCACCTATAAATAAAGTACTTTGATTAGAAACACTTCTCAAAGAAGCATAAGTGCTTTGTGGTGTTATCTTGAATGGTTATCACCTATAAATAAAGTACATTGATTAGAAACACTTCTCAAAGAAATATAAATGCTTTGTGTTGTTTTCTTGACTGGTTACCAGCCATAAAGGAAGTAAACAGATCAGAAACACTTCTCGTAGTACATTAAAATGATTTGTGGTGTTCTCTTTAATGGTTACCACCCATAAATGAAGTACTCTGATTAGAAACACTTCTCATAGAACCATAAGAGCTTTGTGGTGTTTTCTTGAATGGTTATCATCCATAAATGAAGTACTTTGATAAAAAATACTTCTCATAGAAGTTTAAATGCTTTGTGGTGTTTTCTTGAATGGTTACCACCCATAAATGAAGTAAACAGGTCTGAAACACTTCTCGTAGTAGCATAAGATGATTTGTGGGGTTTTCTTGAATAGTTACCACCCATAAATGAAGTAAACAGATCTGAAACACTTCTCGTATTAGCATAAGATGATTTGTGGTGTTTTCTTTAATGGTTACCACCCATAAATGAAGTACTCTGATTAGAAACACTTATCATAGAAGCATACGTGGTTTGTGGTCTTTCTTGAATGGTTATCACCCATAAATGAAGTACGTTGCTTAGAAACACTTCTCATAGAAGCATAAGTGCTTTGTGGTGTTTTCTTGAATGGTTATCACCCATAAATGAAGTAAACTGATCTGAAACACTACTCGTAGTAGCATAAGATGGTTTGTGGTGTTTTCTTTAATGGTTACCACCCATAAATTAAGTACTCTGATTAGAAACACTTCTCATAGAAGCATAAGTGCTTTGTGGTGTTATCTTGAATGGTTATCACTTATAAATAAAGTACTTTGATTAGAAACACTTCTCATAGAAATATAAATGCTTTGAGGTGTTTTCTTGACTGGTTACCAGCCATAAAGGAAGTAAACAGATCTGAAACACTTCTCGTAGTAGCATAAGATGATTTTCGGTGTTTTCTTTAATGGTTACCACCCATAAATTAAGTACTCTGATTAGAAACACTTCTCGTAGTAGCATAAGATGGTTTGTGGTGTTTTCTTTAATAGTTACCACCCATAAATTAAGTACTCTGAATAGAAACACTTCTCATAGAAGCATAAGTGCTTTGTGTTGTTATCTTGAATGGTTATCACCTATAAATAAAGTACTTTGATTAGAAACACTTCTCATAGAAATATAAATGCTTTGTGTTGTTTTCTTGACTGGTTACCAGCCATAAAGGAAGTAAACAGATCAGAAACACTTCTCGTAGTAGCATAAGATGATTTGTGGTGTTTTCTTTAATGGTTACCACCCATAAATGAAGTACATTAATAAAAAACACTTCTCATAGAAGCATAAGTGCTTTGTGGTGTTATGTTGAATGGTTATCACTTATAAATGAAGTACTTTGATAATAAACACTACTCATAAAAGTATATGTTCTTTATGGTGTTTTCTTAAATGGTTACCATCCATAAATGAAGTAAACAGATCTGAAACACTTCTCGTAGTAGCATAAGATGATTTGTGATGTTTTCTTTAATGGTTACCACCCATAAATGAAGTACTCTGATTAGAAACACTTCTCATAGAACCATAAGAGCTTTGTGGTGTTTTCTTGAATGGCTATCATCCATAAATGAAGTACTTCTATAAAAAATACTTCCCATAGAAGCATAAGTGCTTTGTGGTGTTAACATTAATGGTTATCACCTATAAATGATGTACTTTGATCAGAAACACTTCTCATAGAAGTATAAATGCTTTGTGGTGTTTTCTTGAATGGTTACCACCCATAAATGAAGTAAACAGATCTGAAACACTTCTTGTAGTAGCATAAGATGATTTGTGGTGTTTTCTTTAATGGTTACCATCCATAAATTAAGTACTCTGATTAGAAACACTTCTCGTAGTAGCATAAGATGGTTTGTGGTATTTTCTTTAATGGTTACCACCCATAAATTAAGTACTCTGATTAGAAACACTTCTCATAGAAGCATAAGTGCTTTGTGGTGTTATCTTGAATGGTTATCACCTATAAATGAAGTACTTTGATTAGAAACACTTCTAACAGAAATATAAATGCTTTGTGGTGTTTTCTTGACTGGTTACCAGCCATAAAGGAAGTAAACAGATCAGAAACACTTCTCGTAGTAGCATAAGATGATTTGTGGTGTTTTCTTTAATGTTTACCACCCATAAATGAAGTACTTTGATCAGAAACACTTCTCATAGAAGTAAAAATTCTTTGTGGTGTTTTTTTGAATGTTTACCACCCATAAATGAAGTAAACAGATCTGAAACACTTCTCGTAGTAGCATAAGATGATTTGTGTTGTTTTCATTAATGGTTACCACTAATAAATGATGTAATCTGATTAGAAACACTTCTCCTAGAAGCATAAGAGCTTTGTGGTGTTTTCTTTAATGGTTACCACCCATAAATGAAGTACTCTGATTAGAAACACTTCTCATAGAACCATAAGAGCTTTGTGGTGTTTTCTTGAATGGTTATCTTCCGTAAATGTAGTACTTTGATCAAAACACTTCTGATAGAAGCATAAGTGCTTTGTGGTGTTTATTGAATGGTTATCTTCCGTAAATGTAGTACTTTGATCAAAACACTTCTCATAGAAGTATATGTGCTTTGTGGTGTTTTCTTGAATGGTTACCATCCATAAATAAAGTAAACAGATCTGAAACACTTCTCGTAGTAGCATAAGATGATTTGTGGTGTTTTCTTTAATGGTTACCACCCATAAATTAAGTACTCTGATTAGAAACACTTCTCGTAGTAGCATAAGATGGTTTGTGGTATTTTCTTTAATGGTTACCACCCATAAATTAAGTACTCTGATTAGAAACACTTCTCATAGAAGCATAAGTGATTTGTGGTGTTATCTTGAATGGTTATCACCTAAAAATGAAGTACTTTGATTAGAAACACTTCTCATAGAAATATAAATGCTTTGTGGTGTTTTCTTGACTGGTTACCAGCCATAAAGGAAGTAAACAGATCAGAAACACTTCTCGTAGTAGCATAAGATGATTTGTGGTGTTTTCTTTAATGGTTACGACCCATAAATGAAGTACTTTGATTAGAAACACTTCTCATAGAAATATAAATGCTTTGTGGTGTTTTCTTGACTGGTTACCAGCCATAAAGGAAGTAAACAGATCAGAAACACTTCTCGTAGTAGCATAAGATGATTTGTGGTGTTTTCTTTAATGGTTACGACCCATAAATGAAGTACTTTGATCAGAAACACTTCTCATAGAAGTAAAAATTCTTTGTGGTATTTTCTTGAATGTTTACCACCCATAAATGAAGTAAACAGATCTGAAACACTTCTCGTAGTAGGATAAGATGATTTGTGTTGTTTTCATTAATGGTTACCACTCATAAATGAATTACTCTGATTAGAAATACTTCTCATAGAAGCATAAGTGCTTTGTGGTGTTTATTGAATGGTTATCGCCCATAAATGAAGTACTTTGATCAAAACACTTCTGATAGAAGCATAAGTGCTTTGTGGTGTTTATTGAATGGTTATCTTCCGTAAATGTAGTACTTTGATCAAAACACTTCTCATAGAAGCATAAGTGCTTTGTGGTGTTTTCTTGAATGGTTATCACCCATAAATGAAGTAAACTGATCTGAAACACTACTCGTAGTAGCATAAGATGGTTTGTGGTGTTTTCTTTAATGGTTACCACCCATAAATTAAGTACTCTGATTAGAAACACTTCTCATAGAAGCATAAGTGATTTGTGGTGTTATCTTGAATGGTTATCACCTATAAATGAAGTACTTTGATTAGAAACACTTCTCATAGAAATATAAATGCTTTGTGGTGTTTTCTTGACTGGTTACCAGCCATAAAGGAAGTAAACAGATCAGAAACACTTCTCGTAGTAGCATAAGATGATTTGTGGTGTTTTCTTTAATGGTTACGACCCATAAATGAAGTACTTTGATCAGAAACACTTCTCATAGAAGTAAAAATTCTTTGTGGTGTTTTCTTGAATGTTTACCACCCATAAATGAAGTAAACAGATCTGAAACACTTCTCGTAGTAGGATAAGATGATTTGTGTTGTTTTCATTAATGGTTACCACTCATAAATGAATTACTCTGATTAGAAATACTTCTCATAGAAGCATAAGTGCTTTGTGGTGTTTATTGAATGGTTATCGCCCATAAATGAAGTACTTTGAACATAAACACTTCTCATTGAAGCATAAATGCTTTGTGGTGTTTTCTTGAATGGTTACCACCCATAAATGAAGTAAACAGATCTGAAACACTTCTCGTAGTAGCATAAGATGATTTGTGGTGTTTTCTATAATGGTTACCACCAATAAATGAAGTACTCTGATTAAAAACACTTCTCATAGAAGCATAAGAGCTTTGTGGTGTTTTCTTGAATGGTTATCGTCCATAAATGAAGTACTTTGATCAATAATACTTCTCATAGAAGCATAAGTGCTTTGTGGTGTTAACTTGAATGCTTATCACCTATAAATGAAGTACTTTTATAAGAAACACTTCTCATTGAAGTATAAATGTTTTGTGGTATTTTCCAGAATGGTTACCACCCATAATTGAAGTAAACAAATCTAAAACACTTCTCGTAGTAGCATAAGATGATTTGTGGTGTTTTCTTTAATGGTTACCACCCATAAATTAAGTACTCTGATTAGAAACACTTCTCGTAGTAGCATAAGATGGTTTGTCGTGTTTTCTTTAATGGTTACCACCCATAAATTAAGTACTCTGATTAGAAACAATTCTCATAGAAGCATAAGTGCTTTGTGGTGTTATCTTGAATGGTTATCACCTACAAATAAAGTACTTTGATTAGAAACACTTCTCATAGAAATATAAATGCTTTGAGGTGTTTTCTTGACTGGTTACCAGCCATAAAGGAAGTAAACAGAGCAGAAACACTTCTCGTAGTAGCATAAGATGATTTGTGGTGTTTTGTTTAATGGTTACCACCCATAAATGAAGTACTTTGATTAGAAACACTTCTCATAGGACCATAAGAGCTTTGTGGTGTTTTCTTGAATGGTTATCATCCATAAATGAAGTACTTTGATAAAAAATACTTCTCATAGAAGCATAAGTGCTTTGTGGTGTTAACATGAATGGTTATCACCTATAAATGAAGTACTTTGATAAGAAACACTTCCAATTGAAGTACAAATGTTTTGTTGTGTTTTCCAGACTGGTTACCACCCATAATTGAAGTAAACAAATCTAAAACACTTCTCGTACTAGCATAAGATGATTTGTGGTGTTTTCTTTAATGGTCACCACCCATAAATGATGTAATCTGATTAGAAACACTTCTCCTAGAAGCATAACAGCTTTGTGGTGTTTTCTTTAATGGTTACCACCCATAAATTAAGTACTCTGATTAGAAACACTTCTCGTAGTAGCATAAGATGGTTTGTGGTGTTTTCTTTAATGGTTACCACCCATAAATTAAGTACTCTGATTAGAAACACTTCTCATAGAAGCATAAGTGCTTTGTGGTGTTATTGTTAGGGTTTTGCCATGTGTAAAGATGCGGAATTTTAAAAATTTTTACACAAAACCCATGTTTGCCCAAGGATCAATTGCATAGATCAATTTAAAACACAAGATCATCATAAAAGAACAATAAAGATTCGACCTTTATGATGTGTAGTCGCGATCCTCTTTCTCCAACCGACAGCAAGAGATCGCAAGCTCCCCAAGCGTGAAGCCTCTACAAGGAGCGCACCCCGACAAGACGAAGCACGACTGCTAGATCGTCAATGGAAGGGTTTTCTCTCTCTTTAGGGTTCTCAACACATGAGAGAGAGAGGAGATGAATCTAGGGTTAGGTTTTGGATGTTAACCAGGGAATAACCGTCTTAGATCTCTGTCTAATCTCTGGAAATCGATGATAAACCTCAACCTGGTCCCTTCTATTTATAGCAGAAGGTCAGAAACCGACTTAACCTGAACCGACTTGCTTCCTGCGGTCCGCAGGGCCCTCCTGCGGTCCGTAGGGACAGCCTGCGTCCAGTTAAACCGACATAATCAAGCACTCTCAGCCCAGCGGCCCGCTGGACCCTCCTGCGCCCCGTTGGTAGTGCCCTGCGGCCAGCAGGACCCTCATGCGGCCCGCAGGCAACCTGCATAAATGCAGATTTTGATTGTTTCTGATCCAAAACCAAACCCTTATTCAAATCCATTTAATTATGTCCCACATAATTAATTTATTCCATGCTTCAGTCCTATCTTAAGGTGTGACCCTGTAGGATCCATGTCTTGATCAGCAGTAAATAAATAAATATTCACAAGTTCATAATTGGCATCTAGCAATGCATTATGAACATCTGATCAAACACAGACATTATGATCCCTTATATCTTTTTATATTAATTCCTTTGTCACATGATAACCAATGTTCAATGTCAAGACTAGGTTTAAGTCATTCTTGACAATTAAATCACTTTCTTGATCTCCAATGCATAATCATCCATTTGTATTATCCCATAATCACAAATGTGCGCATGATAATTACCATTGCATCAAGGGGCCCAGGGATATCATTGCTTTTACAAGAAGTAAAAGGGACAAATGATCATTGTGATAATCTTACAGCTCTTGACATAATCTATGTATATTGACAAACTATCTTTATAACACTCGGTTAAAAGTGCGTTTGATAATTGCACAAATATACACAAATTATTCAAGACTATAAACTATCTCAATGAAAAGAATCAATATTATTTGTGACATGCTAATGACTTACACAAATCCTATAGCAAGTCAACGCGGGTCATGTCCAATATCATGTATCCCATACATATATTCGTGTGATTGATTAGATACCCCGTATCAATGATCTGTGAAACATGATCACATATCAATCCACACACTAGCTTATATATTCAAGCAGTGTTCCTTGCTGATGATTTAGCTAGGGACATATTTAGAGTTATAAAACTTAAAAGAGTTTCACAATTCCAAGTTATCAACACAAATGATCTAGTAATACATTTATAACTCAAGGAACAAGATAAAATATCCAATGCATATGACAAAACAAGAGTACAATAATTGGTCCTCTAGGCCATTATTCCAACAATCTCCCACTTGGACTAGAGCCAATCAGATATCCCATATCCAAACTCTATCCCTTACAGTCATAGAAGCCAATCTCTCATGACCCGTATTCCCATAGCTCGAACATGCCTCTCATGTTTGACTAAGGGAAGTGGTTTTGTTAGTGGATCAGCTGTGTTACTGTCCGTGCCTACTTTACACATTTTTATGTCTCCCTGTTCAACAAGCTCACGAATCAAGTGATACTTGCGCTTGATGTGCATAGTCCTCTTGCTGGACCTATGATCCTTTGCGTTAGCAATTGCTCCCGTGTTATCGCAATAGAGCTCCACCGGCTCTACAATGCTGGGAACCACACCAAGTTCATCAATGAACTCTCTTATCCACACTCCCATTTTGCCTGCCTCGCAAGCAGCCATATACTCAGCCTCAACGGTGGAATCAGCAGTGCTGCTCTGCTTGGAACTCTTCCAACAGATAGCTCCACCATTAAGTGAGTAAATATACCCTGTCTGTGACCTCGAGTCATCACGGTCGGTCTGGAAGCTAGCATCACAGTACCCTGTAACTGCGAGATGCTCCTCACCACCATAGACTAAGATCAGATCCTTAGTTCTTCTCAAGTACTTAAGGATATTCTTAACAGCTGTCCAATGATCCTCCCCGGGATCTTTCTGAAATCTGCTAGTCATGCTCAATGCATACGACACATCTGGGCGAGTACATAACATGGCATACATGATGGATCCTATGGCCGAAGCATACGGAATCCCACTCATTCTATCTCTTTGCTCACGTGTTTTCGGACACTGAGATTCGCTAAGAGATATGCCATGCGACATAGGTAAGAATCCTCTCTTGGAATCTTGCATGTTGAACCTCTCCAACACTTTCCCTATGTATGTACTTTGACTCAAACCTATGAGTCTCTTCGATCTATCTCGATAGATCTGGATACCTAGAATATAGGTAGCCTCACCCAGGTCTTTCATCGAGAACACCCTGCTCAACGATGATTTAACAGACTCAAGCATAGGAACATCATTTCCTATTAGCAGAATGTCATCCACATACAACACCAGAAATACAATAGTGCTCCCACTCAATTTCTTGTAAACACAAGGTTCTTTTGGATTTCTGACGAAGTCCAATTTCTTGATCTCATCATCAAACCTTATGTTCCAACTCCGAGATGCTTGCTTAAGTCCATAAATGGACTTCTTAAGCTTGCACACCTTCTCAGCCTGTCTTGGATCGGCAAAACCGTCGGGCTGTACCATGTACACGTCCTCATCAAGAACCCCGTTCAAGAATGCGGTTTTGACATCCATCTGCCATATCTCATAGTCATGAAATGCAGCAATAGCTAGAAGGATCCGAATTGATTGAAATTTGGCAACAGGTGAGAAAGTCTCATCATAATCGATCCCCTCGATTTGTGTGAAACCTTTCGCTACCAACCGTGCTTTATACACAGTCAAGTTGCCATCCATGTCGGTCTTTCTCTTAAAGACCCATTTGTTCTTGACAGGTTTTACCCCATCAGGCAGATCAACCAGGTCCCACACATGGTTATCTTCCATGGATTGCAATTCGGATTTCATGGCTCCCAGCCATTTATCGGAGTCATCTCTTGACATTGCATCATTGTAGGTCAAGGGTTCGATATCATCAACATGTAATATCTCGTGGAATCCCAAATACCTCTCAGGTAGTCGGACCACTCTCCCCGATCTTCTAACATTTGGTACCTGCTGAACTTGTTCCTCAGCCCCGCTTGGAACGTGTTCAGCTTCAGTTTGACCCGAAGCATCAGGTAGTGGGTCTCGAATTTCTTCGAGTGTTACCTTGCTCCCACTACTTTCTTTGGAAAGGAACTCTTCCTCCAAGAAAGTACCATGTCGTGCAACAAATACTTTGTTGTCCGACTTATGATAGAAGTGATAACCCTTGGTTTCCCTTGGGTAACCTATAAAGAAGCATTTATCAGATTTAGGATCAAGCTTGTCAGATGTTAATCGCTTAACAAAGACCTCGCAACCCCAAATCTTGAGAAACGACAAGTTAGGGACCCTCCCTGTCCACATCTCATATGGAGTCTTGTCTACTGTTTTGGTGGGTACCCTGTTAAGGGTAAAAGCAGCAGTTTCTAGAGCATACCCCCAAAAGGACAAAGGTAGTTCCGCACGACTCATCATGGACCGTACCATGTCTAACAATGTACGGTTCCTCCGCTCGGACACACCATTCCATTGTGGTGTTCCAGGTGGAGTCAACTGTGGAATGATCCCACACTGCTTAAGGTGATCTTTAAACTCATTGCTCAGGTATTCGCCACCACGATCCGATCGTAGTGCTTTAATCTTCTTCTCAAGTTGATTTTCGACTTCACTTTGGAACTCCTTAAATTTCTCCAAGGATTCCGACTTATGTCTCATCAGAAAGACATAGCCATATCTACTGTAATCATCAGTAAATGTAATGAAGTACGAATACCCGCCTCTTGCACTAGTCCCAAAAGGACCACATACATCAGTATGAACAAGTGCTAAGAGTTCAGTGGCCCTTTCATTGTACTTATTGAAAGGTGCTTTGGTCATCTTCCCAAGTAAACATGACTCGCATCGGTCCATTGACTCCCAGTCAAATTGACCTAGAAGTCCATCATCTTGGAGCTTCTTGATGCGTTTCTCGTTTATATGACCCAAGCGACAATGCCACAAAAAACATGAGTTATTATCACTTATTTTGAGTCGTTTAGTATTTATGTTGTTGATGGGCGTTCCTTGGTCTATCACATACAAACCATTCACAAAGGAAGCGCTAGCATAATATAAACCATTACTACTAATGGTGCAACATCTGTTCTTAAAAGCAAACTCAAAACCATGAGAATCTAAACAAGACACAGATATAATGTTTTTGCTAGCACAAGGAACATAATAAACACTAAAAAGTTCTATTATTAGCCCAGATGGTAAAATCAACTCCAAGTCTCCTACAGCTACAGCCGCAACAAGCGCGCCATTGCCAAACTTGAGTTGCATTTCACCCTTTGCAAGTCTCCTAATTCTTTTGAGCACCTGCATATTTGAACAAATATGAGCGCCTGCTCCTGAATCCACGATCCAGGAACTAGAAGAGGAAATAGCAAAGTTTATTTCAACAACATTAATACCTGAAGATGCCACCCTGGCAGTCTTCTGTTCCTCAAGGAACTTCGGACACTCCCGCTTGAAATGACCCTTGCCATTACAGTGGAAGCAAACCGTGTCCGCGGTAGGTGTGGAAAGCTTCACTGGCTTAGGTGTGCTCTTGCTCCCAGCTTGAGCGCTCCCTTTGCCTCCGGTCTTAGCCTTCTTTTTCTTCTTGCCCTTCTTACCAACCTTCTTGCCAGCTTTGTTCACCGCCATGACCTCAGGAGCCTTCCTGATGGACGACTCAGCCGTGGAGAGCATGGAGTGCAACTCATTCAACGGCTTTAGTTCTCCCGCCATGTTGTAGTTCATCTTGAACATACTATAGCTGGGAGGCAGAGAATGAAGGATCATGTCTGTGGCCATCTCTAGGTCTATCTTGTAGTTCAGCTTCCCAAGCTGCTCTACCAGACTGATCATCTTTTGGACATGTGGACGAACTGAGGCCCCCTCAGCCATCCTGCACTCAAAGAGCTCCATTGCCACACGATGTTTCTCAACACGGGCTGGCTCTTGATACATGCCCTTGAGCTCTTGTATCATCTCATAAGCTGTCCAATCTTCCAACCGACGCTGCAGGTCGGGTGTCATGGACACGAGCATGAGACAGCTCACTTCATTCGAGTCATCTCTAAGTTGATCATATTCATTCTTTTCAGCGCGTGAAGCGTTAGCAGCAGGTGGGTCAGGTAAAGGAGCATACAGAACATGCTCTTTCTTTTGGTGTTTTAGGACAATTTTCAGATTACGATACCAATCGTTGAAATTAGTACCGTCCAATTTGTTTTGTTCCAGGACAGATGAAAGTGGGTAGGAGTGTGTTTTAGAAGCCATTATCTACAAGACATAAAAAATAAAGATTTAGTCTTTGTCATATGTTTTAGTGTTCACAAACTTTAAGATGAACACACCTACTGTACAATCATGTGTGATGTCCCTTGTACAGCAGGGCCGAGATCCATATTTTACCAAATCAAGCCAGCGTCGGCGTGAAACTTGAAAAGGGTTTATTTAGGTAAGACTCCCAGTCTAATCATGTGCCCCGCAACATGACTCTCGGTGTGTCAGAAGCATACCTCGTATGAATTGACACTACGCATTAGGGCTCAGCGGCGGCATGACAACCCTACTAGACAAACCTCACTCTATGTGCCCCGCACGACCCCAACTCCCAAAGGATAAAAGGAGATGCCTACTGAGTAGGAACACATCAACCTAATGCCAATGGTTCGAAAGGGATAGAGTAGGAAGTGCGTTACGCTCTAGTTTTTAAGGGGACGGTTGTTTATTAATATGTTCAGTTGGTTCAAGTCTGGTTAAGCATACACCCATACTTTTAAGACTCACAACTACGGACTCAACATAAAAATAAACAATAACAAGCAGGGGATCAATTACATCCCATGCAATCAATCAAGCATTGAGTAGTATGGCATCTTGATATGTCTTGAAGCGCCCTTGCACACCATGGTAAAAGCTCCACCTATCTAGGATCCTATCTATGTGTAAATTTAAATCCTTACTCTCTCAGAAATAAATAAAATACATAGACTATCCTAATAGGCATGCAAGCCCCAAATCACAAATATTGGCTTTTAACATTTGCCATTAATTAATGAAATAGATTAATTATCATGGGGCACCTTAGGCCGCTTACACACATCAATCATATCAATCAATTACAACACACAAGGCATTGATCATTTGCCATACTACTCAATTCCCTGCAAAATAGAGTTAGTATGGTGCGCCATATCACACAAATGGCACACCTTTCATGTAATCACATGCAATCTATGCATATAACCCTTGTGTTTTCCCAAAACAATGATTTTTCTAAAAATAACATTACTATGTACTCTCGTTCCCAACCAGAGGCCAAAAATAACTTCCCTGCGGTCCGCTGGAGGACCCTGCGGTCCGCAGGCAACCATGGTATCCTCTGTTTCCCAAACAGATGGAAAAATAACTGCCCTGCGGTCCGCTGGAGGACCCTGCGGTCCGCAGGCAGCCCCTGCGACCCGCAGGTGGTCCCTGCGGCCCGCAGGCAGAGTCGGTTTTCTGGTTTCTTCTCCGTTTCCCAAACAGAAAAGATTAAATACCCAATTCTAACCCTAGAATCGTATTTAACTACCAGAAATACTTAAACAAGTCATTCTAAATAAAATAATCCCATTAATTTATTCAAACTTATCAAAGTAATCTAGAATTCAACTCTTAGGATCTCAAAAGACCGAAAGACTCAATTCCTTATAGATCCCATCTATAAAACAGTTCTAAACAGATCTTAAATGCAAATCCTATGCTCTGATACCACTGTTAGGGTTTTGCCATGTGTAAAGATGCGGAATTTTAAAAATTTTTACACAAAACCCATGTTTGCCCAAGGATCAATTGCATAGATCAATTTAAAACACAAGATCATCATAAAAGAACAATAAAGATTCGACCTTTATGATGTGTAGTCGCGATCCTCTTTCTCCAACCGACAGCAAGAGATCGCAAGCTCCCCAAGCGTGAAGCCTCTACAAGGAGCGCACCCCGACAAGACGAAGCACGACTGCTAGATCGTCAATGGAAGGGTTTTCTCTCTCTTTAGGGTTCTCAACACATGAGAGAGAGAGGAGATGAATCTAGGGTTAGGTTTTGGATGTTAACCAGGGAATAACCGTCTTAGATCTCTGTCTAATCTCTGGAAATCGATGATAAACCTCAACCTGGTCCCTTCTATTTATAGCAGAAGGTCAGAAACCGACTTAACCTGAACCGACTTGCTTCCTGCGGTCCGCAGGGCCCTCCTGCGGTCCGTAGGGACAGCCTGCGTCCAGTTAAACCGACATAATCAAGCACTCTCAGCCCAGCGGCCCGCTGGACCCTCCTGCGCCCCGTTGGTAGTGCCCTGCGGCCAGCAGGACCCTCATGCGGCCCGCAGGCAACCTGCATAAATGCAGATTTTGATTGTTTCTGATCCAAAACCAAACCCTTATTCAAATCCATTTAATTATGTCCCACATAATTAATTTATTCCATGCTTCAGTCCTATCTTAAGGTGTGACCCTGTAGGATCCATGTCTTGATCAGCAGTAAATAAATAAATATTCACAAGTTCATAATTGGCATCTAGCAATGCATTATGAACATCTGATCAAACACAGACATTATGATCCCTTATATCTTTTTATATTAATTCCTTTGTCACATGATAACCAATGTTCAATGTCAAGACTAGGTTTAAGTCATTCTTGACAATTAAATCACTTTCTTGATCTCCAATGCATAATCATCCATTTGTATTATCCCATAATCACAAATGTGCGCATGATAATTACCATTGCATCAAGGGGCCCAGGGATATCATTGCTTTTACAAGAAGTAAAAGGGACAAATGATCATTGTGATAATCTTACAGCTCTTGACATAATCTATGTATATTGACAAACTATCTTTATAACACTCGGTTAAAAGTGCGTTTGATAATTGCACAAATATACACAAATTATTCAAGACTATAAACTATCTCAATGAAAAGAATCAATATTATTTGTGACATGCTAATGACTTACACAAATCCTATAGCAAGTCAACGCGGGTCATGTCCAATATCATGTATCCCATACATATATTCGTGTGATTGATTAGATACCCCGTATCAATGATCTGTGAAACATGATCACATATCAATCCACACACTAGCTTATATATTCAAGCAGTGTTCCTTGCTGATGATTTAGCTAGGGACATATTTAGAGTTATAAAACTTAAAAGAGTTTCACAATTCCAAGTTATCAACACAAATGATCTAGTAATACATTTATAACTCAAGGAACAAGATAAAATATCCAATGCATATGACAAAACAAGAGTACAATAATTGGTCCTCTAGGCCATTATTCCAACAGTTATCTTGAATGGTTATCACCTATAAATAAAGTACTTTGATTAGAAACACTTCTCAAAGAAGCATAAGTGCTTTGTGGTGTTATCTTGAATGGTTATCACCCATAAATGAAGTAAACTGATCTGAAACACTACTCGTAGTAGCATAAGATGGTTTGTGGTGTTTTCTTTAATGGTTACCACCCAAAAATTAAGTACTCTGATTAGAAACACTTCTCATAGAAGCATAAGTGCTTTGTGGTGTTATCTTGAATGGTTATCACCTATAAATAAAGTACTTTGATTAGAAACACTTCTCATAGAAATATAAATGCTTTGTGTTGTTTTCTTGACTGGTTACCAGCCATAAAGGAAGTAAACAGATCCGAAACACTTCTCGTAGTAGCATAAGATGATTTGTGGTGTTTTCTTTAATGGTTACCACCCATAAATGAAGTACTTTGATAAAAAACACTTCTCATAGAAGCATAAGTGCTTTGTGGTGTTATGTTGAATGGATATCACTTATAAATGAAGTACTTTGATAATAAACACTACTCATAAAAGTATATGTGCTTTGTGGTGTTTTCTTAAATGGTTACCATCCATAAATGAAGTAAACAGATCTGAAACACTTCTCGTAGTAGCATAAGATGATTTGTGGTGTTTTCTTTAATGGTTACCACCCATAAATGAAGTACTCTGATTAGAAACACTTCTCGTAGTAGCATAAGATGGTTTGTGGTATTTTCTTTAAAGGTTACCACCCATAAATTAAGTACTCTGATTAGAAACACTTCTCATAGAAGCATAAGTGCTTTGTGGTGTTATCTTGAATGGTTATCACCTATAAATGAAGTACTTTGATTAAAAACACTTCTAACAGAAATATAAATGCTTTGTGGTGTTTTCTTGACTGGTTACCAGCCATAAAGGAAGTAAACAGATCAGAAACACTTCTCGTAGTAGCATAAGATGATTTGTGGTGTTTTCTTTAATGGTTACCACCCATAAATTAAGTACTCTGATTAGAAACACTTCTCGTAGTAGCATAAGATGGTTTGTGGTATTTTCTTTAATGGTTACCACCCATAAATTAAGTACTCTGATTAGAAACACTTCTCATAGAAGCATAAGTGCTTTGTGGTGTTATCTTGAATGGTTATCACCTATAAATGAAGTACTTTGATTAGAAACACTTCTAACAGAAATATAAATGCTTTGTGGTGTATTCTTGACTGGTTACCAGCCATAAAGGAAGTAAACAGATCAGAAACACTTCTCGTAGTAGCATAAGATGATTTGTGGTGTTTTCTTTAATGGTTACCACCCATAAATGAAGTACTTTGATCAGAAACACTTCTCATAGAAGTAAAAATTCTTTGTGGTGTTTTTTTGAATGTTTACCCCCCATAAATGAAGTAAACAGATCTGAAACACTTCTCGTAGTAGCATAAGATGATTTGTGTTGTTTTCATTAATGGTTACCACTAATAAATGAAGTACTCTGATTAGAAACACATCTCATAGAAGCATAAGTGCTTTGTGGTGTTTATTGAATGGTTGTCACCCATAAATGAAGTACTTTGAACATCAACACTTCTCATTGAAGCATAAATGCTTTGTGGTGTTATCTTGAATGGTTATCACCTATAAATGAAGTACTTTGATTAGAAACACTTCTAACAGAAATATAAATGCTTTGTGGTGTTTTCTTGACTGGTTACCAGCCATAAAGGAAGTAAACAGATCAGAAACACTTCTCGTAGTAGCATAAGATGATTTGTGGTGTTTTCTTTAATGGTTACCACCCATAAATGAAGTACTTTGATCAGAAACACTTCTCATAGAAGTAAAAATTCTTTGTGGTGTTTTCTTGAATGTTTACCACCCATAAATGAAGTAAACAGATCTGAAACACTTCTCGTAGTAGCATAAGATTATTTGTGTTGTTTTCATTAATGGTTACCACTCATAAATGAAGTACTCTGATTAGAAACACATCTCATAGAAGCATAAGTGCTTTGTGGTGTTATCTTGAATGGTTATCACCTATAAATGAAGTACTTTGATTAGAAACACTTCTAACAGAAATATAAATGCTTTGTGGTGTTTTCTTGACTGGTTACCAGCCATAAAGGAAGTAAACAGATCAGAAACACTTCTCGTAGTAGCATAAGATGATTTGTGGTGTTTTCTTTAATGGTTACCACCCATAAATGAAGTACTTTGATAAAAAACACTTCTCATAGAAGCATAAGTGCTTTGTGGTGTTATGTTGAATGGTTATCACTTATAAATTAAGTACTTTGATAATAAACACTACTCATAGAACTATATGTGCTTTGTGGTGTTTTCTTAAATGGTTACCATCCATAAATGAAGTAAACAAATCTGAAACACTTCTCGTAGTAGCATAAGATGATTTGTGGTGTTTTCTTTAATGGTTACCACCCATAAATGAAGTACTTTGATCAGAAACACTTCTCATAGAAGTAAAAATTCTTTGTGGTGTTTTCTTGAATGTTTACCACCCATAAATGAAGTAAACAGATCTGAAACACTTCTCGTAGTAGCATAAGATGATTTGTGTTGTTTTCATTAATGGTTACCACTAATAAATGAAGTACTATGATTAGAAACACATCTCATAGAAGCATAAGTGCTTTGTGGTGTTTATTGAATGGTTATCACCCATAAATGAAGTACTTTGAACATCAACACTTCTCATTGAAGCATAAATGCTTTGTGGTGTTATCTTGAATGGTTATCACCTATAAATGAAGTACTTTGATTAGAAACACTTCTAACAGAAATATAAATGCTTTGTGGTGTTTTCTTGACTGGTTACCAGCCATAAAGGAAGTAAACAGATCAGAAACACTTCTCGTAGTAGCATAAGATGATTTGTGGTGTTTTCTTTAATGGTTACCACCCATAAATGAAGTACTTTGATCAGAAACACTTCTCATAGAAGTAAAAATTCTTTGTGGTGTTTTCTTGAATGTTTACCACCCATAAATGAAGTAAACAGATCTGAAACACTTCTCGTAGTAGGATAAGATGATTTGTGTTGTTTTCATTAATGGTTACCACTCATAAATGAAGTACTCTGATTAGAAACACATCTCATAGAAGCATAAGTGCTTTGTGGTGTTTATTGAATGGTTATCACCCATAATGAAGTACTTTGATCAAAAAAACTTCTCATAGAAGCATAAGTGCTTTGTGGTGCTATGTTGAATGCTTATCACTTATAAATGAAGTACTTTCATAATAAACACTACTCATAGAAGTATATGTGCTTTGTGGTGTTTTCTTAAATGGTTACCACACATAAATGTAGTAAACAGATCTGAAACACTTCTCGTAGTAGCATAAGATGATTTGTGGTGTTTTCTTTAATGGTTACCACCCATAAATGAAGAACTTTGATAAAAAACACTTCTCATAGAAGCATACGTGGTTTGTTGTCTTTCTTGAATGGTTATCACCCATAAAGGAAGTACGTTGCTTAGAAACACTTCTCATAGAAGCATAAGTGCTTTGTGGTGTTTTCTTGAATGGTTATCACCCATAAATGAAGTAAACTGATCTGAAACACTACTCGTAGTAGCATAAGATGATTTGTGGTGTTTTCATTAATGGTTACCACCCATAAATGAAGTACTTTAATTAGAAACACTTATCATAGAAGCATACGTGGTTTGTTGTCTTTCTTGAATGGTTATCACCCATAAAGGAAGTACGTTGCTTAGAAACACTTCTCATAGAAGCATAAGTGCTTTGTGGTGTTTTCTTGAATGGTTATCACCCATAAATGAAGTAAACTGATCTGAAACACTACTCGTAGTAGCATAAGATGATTTGTGGTGTTTTCATTAATTGTTACCACTTGTAAATGAAGTACTTTGATCAGAAACACTTCTCATAGAAGTATAAATGCTTTGTGGTGTTTTCTTGAATGGTTACCACCCATAAATGAAGTAAACAGATATGAAACACTTCTCGTAGTAGCATAAGATGATTTGTGGTTTTTTCTTTAATGGTTACCACCCATAAATTAAGTACTCTGATTAGAAACACTTCTCGTAGTAGCATAAGATGGTTTGTGGTATTTTCTTTAATGGTTACTACCCATAAATTAAGTACTCTGATTAGAAACACTTCTCGTAGTAGCATAAGTGCTTTGTGGTGTTATCTTGAATGGTTATCACCTATAAATGAAGTACTTTGATTAGAAACACTTCTCATAGAAATATAAATGTTTTGTGGTGTTTTCCAGACTGGTTACCACCCATAATTGAAGTAAACAAATCTAAAACACTTCTCGTAGTAGCATAAGATGATTTGTGGTGTTTATTGTAATGGTCACCACCCATAAATGATGTAATCTGATTAGAAACACTTCCCCTAGAAGCATAAGAGCTTTGTGGTGTTTTCTTTAATGGTTACCACCCATAAATGAAGGACTCTGATTAGAAACACTTATCCAAGAAGCATAAGAGCTTTGTGGTGTTTTCTTGAATGGTTATCTTCCATAAATGTAGTACTTTGATCAAAACACTTCTGATAGAAGCATAAGTGCTTTCTGATAAATGAAGTACTTTGACAATAAACACTTCTTATAGAAGCATATATGCTTTGTGGGGTTTTCTTGAATGGTTACCATCCATAAATGAAGTAAACAGATCTGAAACACTTCTCGTAGTAGCATAAGATGATTTGTGGTGTTTTCTTTAATGGTTACCACCAATAAATTAAGTACTCTGATTAGAAACACATCTCGTAGTAGCATAAGATGGTTTGTGGTGTTTTCTTTAATGGTTACCACCCATAAATGAAGTACTCTGATTAGAAACACTTATCATAGAAGCATACGTGGTTTGTGGTCTTTCTTGAATGGTTATCACCCATAAATGAAGTACGTTGCTTAGAAACACTTCTCATAGAAGCATAAGTGCTTTGTGGTGTTTTCTTGAATGGTTATCACCCATAAATGAAGTAAACTGATCTGAAACACTACTCGTAGTACCATAAGAGCTTTGTGGTGTTTTCTTGGATGGTTATCATCCATAAATGAAGTACTTTGATAAAAAATACTTCTCATAGAAGCATAAGTGCTTTCTGGTGTTATGTTGAATGGTTATCACTTATAAATGAAGTACTTTGATAATAAACACTACTCATAGAAGTATATGTGCTTTGTGGTGTTTTCTTAAATGGTTACCATCCATAAATGAAGTAAACAGATCTGAAACACTTCTCGTAGTAGCATAAGATGATTTGTGGTGTTTTCTTTAATGGTTACCATCCATAAATGAAGTACTCTGATTAGAAACACTTCTCATAGAACCATAAGAGCTTTGTGGTGTTTTCTTGGATGGTTATCATCCATAAATGAAGTACTTTGATAAAAAATACTTCTCATTGAAGCATAAGTGCTTTGTGGTGTTAACATGAATGGTTATGACCTATAAATGAAGTACTTTGATAAGAAACACTTCCAATTGAAGTATAAATGTTTTCTGGTGTTTTCCAGACTAGTTACCACCCATAATTGAAGTAAACAAATCTAAAACACTTCTCGTAGTAGCATAAGATGATTTGTGGTGTTTTCTTTAATGGTCACCACCCATAAATGATGTAATCTGATTAGAGACACTTCTCCTAGAAGCCTAAGAGCTTTGTGGTGTTTTCTTTAATGGTTACCACCCATAAATGAAGTACTCTGATTAGAAACACTTCTCCTAGAAGCATAAGAGCTTTGTGGTGTTTTCTTGAATGGTTATCTTCCGTAAATGTAGTACTTCGATCAAAACACTTCTGATAGAAGCATTAGATGATTTGTGGTGTTTTCTTTAGTGGTTACCATCCATAAATGAAGTACTGTGATTAGAAACACTTCTCATAGAACCATAAGAGCTTTGTGGTGTTTTCTTGGATGGTTATCATCCATAAATGAAGTACTTTGATAAAAAATACTTCTCATAGAAGAATAAGTGCTTTGTGGTGTTAACATGAATGGTTATCACCTATAAATGAAGTACTTTGATCAGAAACACTTCTCATAGAAGTATAAATGCTTTGTGGTGTTTTCTTGAATGGTTACCACCCATAAATGAAGTAAACAGATCTGAAAAACTTCTCGTAGTAGCATAAGATGATTTGTGGTGTTTTCTTTAATGGTTACCACCCATAAATGAAGTACTTTGATCAGAAACACTTCTCATAGAAGCATACGTGGTTTGTGGTCTTTCTTGAATGGTTATAACCCATAAATGAAGTACTCTGATTAGAAACACTTCTCATAGAAGCATAAGTGCTTTGTGGTGTTTATTGAATGGTTATCACCCATAAATGAAGTACTTTGAACATCAACACTTCTCATTGAAGCATAAATGCTTTGTTGTGTTTTCTTGAATGGTTATCACCCATAAATGAAGTAAACAGATCCAAAACACTTCTCGTAGTAGCATAAGATGATTTGTGGTGTTTTCTATAATGGTTACCACCAATAAATGAAGTACTCTGATTAAAAACACTTCTCATAGAAGCATAAGTGCTTTGTGGTGTTATCTTGAATGGTTATCACCTATAAATGAAGTACTTTGATTAGAAACACTTCTCATAGAAATATAAATGCTTTGTGGTGTTTTCTTGACTGGTTACCAGCCATAAAGGAAGTAAACAGATCTGAAACACTTCTCGTAGTAGCATAAGATGATTTGTGTTGTTTTCATTAATGGTTACCACTCATAAATGAAGTACTCTGATTAGAAACACTTCTCATGGAAGCATAAGTGCTTTGTGGTGTTTATTGAATGGTTATCGCCCATAAATGAAGTACTTTGAACATAAACACTTCTCATTGAAGCATAAATGCTTTGTTGTGTTTTCTTGAATAGTTATCACCCATAAATGAAGTAAACAGATCCGAAACACTTCTCGTAGTAGCATAAGATGATTTGTGGTGTTTTCTATAATGGTTACCACCAATAAATGAAGTACTCTGATTAAAAACACTTCTCATAGAAGCATAAGTGCTTTGTGGTGTTATCTTGAATGGTTATCACGTATAAATGAAGAACTTTGATAAGAAACACTTCTCATAGAAGTATAAATGCTTGGTGGTGTTATATTGAATGGTTACCACCCATAAATGAAGTAAACAGATCTGAAACACTTCTCGTAGTAGCATAAGATGATTTGTGGTGTTTTCTTTAATTGTTACCAGTCAATAATTGAAGTACTCTGATTAGAAACACTTCTCATAGAAGCATACGTGGTTTGTGGTGTTTATGGAATGGTTATCACCCACAAATGAAGTACTTTGATCAGAAACACTTCTCTTAGAAGTATAAATGCTTTGTGGTGTTTTCTTGAATGGTTACCACCCATAAATGAAGTAAACAGATCTGAAACACTTCTCGTAGTAGCATAAGATGATTTGTGGTGTTTTCTTTAATGGTTACCACCCATAAATTAAGTACTCTGATTAGAAACACTTCTCGTAGTAGCATAAGATGGTTTGTCGTGTTTTCTTTAATGGTTACCACCCATAAATTAAGTACTCTGATTAGAAACAATTCTCATAGAAGCATAAGTGCTTTGTGGTGTTATCTTGAATGGTTATCACCTATAAATAAAGTACTTTGATTAGAAACACTTCTCATAGAAATATAAATGCTTTGTGGTGTTTTCTTAAATGGTTACCATCCATAAATGAAGTAAACAGATCTGAAACACTTCTCGTAGTAGCATAAGATGATTTGTGGTGTTTTCTTTAATGGTTATCACCCATATATTAAGTACTCTGATTAAAAACACTTCTCGTAGTAGCATAAGATGGTTTGTGGTATTTTCTTTAATGGTTACCACCCATAAATTAAATACTCTGATTAGAAATACTTCGCATAGAAGCATAAGTGCTTTGTGGTGTTATCTTGAATGGTTATCACCTTTAAATGAAATACTTTGATTAGAAACACTTCTCATAGAAATATAAATGTTTTGTGGTGTTTTCTTGACTGGTTACCAGCCATAAAAGAAGTAAACAGATCAGAAACACTTCTCGTAGTAGCATAAGATGATTTGTGGTGTTTTCTTTAATGGTTACCACCCATAAATGAAGTACTTTGATCTGAAACACTTCTCATAGTAGCATAAGATGATTTGTGGTGTTTTCTTTAATGGTTACCACCCATAAATTAAGTACTCTGATTAGAAACACTTCTCGTAGTAGCATAAGATGGTTTGTGGTGTTTTCTTTAATGGTTACCACCCATAAATTAAGTACTCTGATTAGAAACACTTCTCATAGAAACATAAGTGCTTTGTGGTGTTATCTTGAATGGTTATCACCTATAAATGAAGTACTTTGATTAGAAACACTTCTCATAGAAATATAAATGATTTGTGGTGTTTTCTTGACTGGTTACTAGCCATAAAGGAAGTAAACAGATCAGAAACACTTCTCGTAGTAGCATAAGATGATTTGTGGTGTTTTCTTTAATGGTAACCACCCATAAATGAAGTACTTTGATCAGAAACACTTCTCATAGAAGTAAAAATTCTTTGTGGTGTTTTCTTGAATGTTTACCACCCATAAATGAAGTAAACAGATCTGAAACACTTCTCGTAGTAGCATAAGATGATTTGTGTTGTTTTCATTAATGGTTACCACTCATAAATGAAGTACTCTCATTAGAAACACTTCTCATAGAAGCATAAGTGCTTTGTGGTGTTTATTGAATGGTTATCGCCCATAAATGAAGTACTTTGAACATAAACACTTCTCATTGAAGCATAAATGCTTTGTTGTGTTTTCTTGAATGGTTATCACCCATAAATGAAGTAAACAGATCCGAAACACTTCTCGTAGTAGCATAAGATGATTTGTGGTGTTTTCTATAATGGTTACCACCAATAAATGAAGTACTCTGATTAAAAACACTTCTCATAGAAGCATAAGAGCTTTGTGGTGTTTTCTTGAATGGTTATCGTCCATAAATGAAGTACTTTGATCAAAAATATTTCTCATAGAAACATAAGTGCTTTGTGGTGTTAACTTGAATGGTTATCACCTATAAATGAAGTACTTTGATAAGAAACACTTCTCATTGAAGTATAAATGTTTTGTGCTGTTTTCCAGACTAGTTACCACCCATAATTGAAGTAAACAAATCTAAAACACTTCTCGTAGTAGCATAAGATGATTTGTGGTGTTTTCTTTAATGGACACCACCCATAAATGATGTAATCTGATTAGAAACACTTCTCATAGAAATAAGATGGTTTGTCGTGTTTTCTTTAATGGTTACCACCCATAAATTAAGTACTCTGATTAGAAACAATTCTCATAGAAGCATAAGTGCTTTGTGGTGTTATCTTGAATGGTTATCACCTATAAATAAAGTACTTTGATTAGAAACACTTCTCATAGAAATATAAATGCTTTGAGGTGTTTTCTTGACTGGTTACCAGCCATAAAGGAAGTAAACAGATCAGAAACACTACTCGTAGTAGCATAAGATGATTTGTGGTGTTTTCTTTAATGGACACCACCCATAAATGATGTAATCTGATTAGAAACACTTCTCATAGAAATAAGATGGTTTGTTGTGTTTTCTTTAATGGTTACCACCCATAAATTAAGTACTCTGATTAGAAACAATTCTCATAGAAGCATAAGTGCTTTGTGGTGTTATCTTGAATGGTTATCACCTATAAATAAAGTACTTTGATTAGAAACACTTCTCATAGAAATATAAATGCTTTGAGGTGTTTTCTTGACTGGTTACCAGCCATAAAGGAAGTAAACAGATCAGAAACACTTCTCGTAGTAGCATAAGATGATTTGTGGTGTTTTTCTTTAATGGTTACCACCCATAAATGAAGTACTTTGATAAAAAACACTTCTCATAGAAGCATAAGTGCTTTGTGGTGTTATGTTGAATGCTTATCACTTATAAATGAAGTACTTTGATAATAAACACTACTCATAGAAGTATATGTTCTTTGTGGTGTTTTCTTAAATGGTTACCATCCATAAATGAAGTAAACAGATCTGAAACACTTCTCGTAGTAGCATAAGATGATTTGTGGTGTTTTCTTTAATGGTTACCATCCATAAATGAAGTACTCTGATTAGAAACACTTATCATAGAAGCATACGTGGTTTGTGGTGTTTCTTGAATGGTTATCACTCATAAATGAAGTATGTTGCTTAGAAACACTTCTCATAGAAGCATAAGTGCTTTGTGGTGTTTTCTTGAATGGTAATCACCCATAAATGAAGTAAACCGATCTGAAACACTACTCGTAGTAGCATAAGATGATTTGTGCTGTTTTCTTTAATGGTTACCACTCGTAAATGAAGTACTCTGATTAGAAACACTTCTCATAGAAGCATAAGTGCTTTATGGTGTTTATTGAATGGTTATCACCCACAAATGAAGTACATTGATCAGAAACACTTCTCATAGAAGTATAAATCCTTATTGGTGTTTTCTTGAGTGGTTACCACCCATAAATGAAGTAAACAGATCTGAAACACTTCTCGTAGTAGCAAAAGATGATTTGTGGTGTTTTCTTTAATGGTTACCACCCATAAATTAAGTACTCTGATTAGAAACAATTCTCATAGAAGCATAAGTGCTTTGTGGTGTTTATTGAATGGTTATCACCTATAAATAAAGTACTTTATTAGAAACACTTCTTATAGAAATATAAATGCTTTGAGGTGTTTTCTTGACTGGTTACCAGCCATAAAGGAAGTAAACAGATCAGAAACACTTCTCGTAGTAGCATAAGATGATTTGTGGTGTTTTTCTTTAATGGTTACCACCCATAAATGAAGTACTTTGATAAAAAACACTTCTCATAGAAGCATAAGTGCTTTGTGGTGTTATGTTGAATGCTTATCACTTATAAATGAAGTACTTTGATAATAAACACTACTCATAGAAGTATATGTGCTTTGTGGTGTTTTCTTAAATGGTTACCATCCATAAATGAAGTAAACAGATCTGAAACACTTCTCGTAGTAGCATAAGATGATTTGTGGTGTTTTCTTTAATGGTTACCATCCATAAATGAAGTACTCTGATTAGAAACACTTATCATAGAAGCATACGTGGTTTGTGTTGTTTCTTGAATGGTTATCACTCATAAATGAAGTATGTTGCTTAGAAACACTTCTCATAGAAGCATAAGTACTTTGTGGTGTTTTCTTGAATGGTAATCACCCATAAATGAAGTAAACCGATCTGAAACACTACTCGTAGTAGCATAAGATGATTTGTGCTGTTTTCTTTAATGGTTACCACTCGTAAATGAAGTACTCTGATTAGAAACACTTCTCATAGAAGCATAAGTGCTTTGTGGTGTTTATTGAATGGTTATCACCCACAAATGAAGTACATTGATCAGAAACACTTCTCATAGAAGTATAAATGCTTTGTGGTGTTTTCATGAGTGGTTACCACCCATAAATGAAGTAAACAGATCTGAAACACTTCTCGTAGTAGCAAAAGATGATTTGTGGTGTTTTCTTTAATGGTTAACACCCATAAATGAAGTACTCTGATTAGAAACACTTATCATAGAAGCATACGTGGTTTGTGGTCTTTCTTGAATGGTTATCACCCATAAATGAAGTACATTGATCAGAAACACTTCTCATAGAAGTATAAATGCTTTGTGGTGTTTTCTTGAGTGGTTACCACCCATAAATGAAGTAAACAGATCTGAAACACTTCTCGTAGTAGCAAAAGATGATTTGTGGTGTTTTCTTTAATGGTTACCACCCATAAATTAAGTACTCTGATTAGAAACAATTCTCATAGAAGCATAAGTGCTTTGTGGTGTTATCTTGAATGGTTATCACCTATAAATAAAGTACTTTATTAGAAACACTTCTCATAGAAATATAAATGCTTTGAGGTGTTTTATTGACTGGTTACCAGCCATAAAGGAAGTAAACAGATCAGAAACACTTCTCGTAGTAGCATAAGATGATTTGTGGTGTTTTTCTTTAATGGTTACCACCCATAAATGAAGTACTTTGATAAAAAACACTTCTCATAGAAGCATAAGTGCTTTGTGGTGTTATGTTGAATGCTTATCACTTATAAATGAAGTACTTTGATAATAAACACTACTCATAGAAGTATATGTGCTTTGTGGTGTTTTCTTAAATGGTTACCATCCATAAATGAAGTAAACAGATCTGAAACACTTCTCGTAGTAGCATAAGATGATTTGTGGTGTTTTCTTTAATGGTTACCATCCATAAATGAAGTACTCTGATTAGAAACACTTATCATAGAAGCATACGTGGTTTGTGTTGTTTCTTGAATGGTTATCACTCATAAATGAAGTATGTTGCTTAGAAACACTTCTCATAGAAGCATAAGTACTTTGTGGTGTTTTCTTGAATGGTAATCACCCATAAATGAAGTAAACCGATCTGAAACACTACTCGTAGTAGCATAAGATGATTTGTGCTGTTTTCTTTAATGGTTACCACTCGTAAATGAAGTACTCTGATTAGAAACACTTCTCATAGAAGCATAAGTGCTTTATGGTGTTTATTGAATGGTTATCACCCACAAATGAAGTACATTGATCAGAAACACTTCTCATAGAAGTATAAATGCTTTGTGGTGTTTTCTTGAGTGGTTACCACCCATAAATGAAGTAAACAGATCTGAAACACTTCTCGTAGTAGCAAAAGATGATTTGTGGTGTTTTCTTTAATGGTTACCACCCATAAATTAAGTACTCTGATTAGAAACAATTCTCATAGAAGCATAAGTGCTTTGTGGTGTTATCTTGAATGGTTATCACCTATAAATAAAGTACTTTGATTAGAAACACTTCTCATAGAAATATAAATGCTTTGAGGTGTTTTCTTGACTGGTTACCAGCCATAAAGGAAGTAAACAGATCAGAAACACTTCTCGTAGTAGCATAAGATGATTTGTGGTGTTTTTCTTTAATGGTTACCACCCATAAATGAAGTACTTTGATAAAAAACACTTCTCATAGAAGCATAAGTGCTTTGTGGTGTTATGTTGAATGCTTATCACTTATAAATGAAGTACTTTGATAATAAACACTACTCATAGAAGTATATGTGCTTTGTGGTGTTTTCTTAAATGGTTACCATCCATAAATGAAGTAAACAGATCTGAAACACTTCTCGTAGTAGCATAAGATGATTTGTGGTGTTTTCTTTAATGGTTACCATCCATAAATGAAGTACTCTGATTAGAAACACTTATCATAGAAGCATACGTGGTTTGTGTTGTTTCTTGAATGGTTATCACTCATAAATGAAGTATGTTGCTTAGAAACACTTCTCATAGAAGCATAAGTACTTTGTGGTGTTTTCTTGAATGGTAATCACCCATAAATGAAGTAAACCGATCTGAAACACTACTCGTAGTAGCATAAGATGATTTGTGCTGTTTTCTTTAATGGTTACCACTCGTAAATGAAGTACTCTGATTAGAAACACTTCTCATAGAAGCATAAGTGCTTTGTGGTGTTTATTGAATGGTTATCACCCACAAATGAAGTACATTGATCAGAAACACTTCTCATAGAAGTATAAATGCTTTGTGGTGTTTTCTTGAGTGGTTACCACCCATAAATGAAGTAAACAGATCTGAAACACTTCTCGTAGTAGCAAAAGATGATTTGTGGTGTTTTCTTTAATGGTTACCACCCATAAATTAAGTACTCTGATTAGAAACAATTCTCATAGAAGCATAAGTGCTTTGTGGTGTTATCTTGAATGGTTATCACCTATAAATAAAGTACTTTGATTAGAAACACTTCTCATAGAAATATAAATGCTTTGAGGTGTTTTCTTGACTGGTTACCAGCCATAAAGGAAGTAAACAGATCAGAAACACTTCTCGTAGTAGCATAAGATGATTTGTGGTGTTTTTCTTTAATGGTTACCACCCATAAATGAAGTACTTTGATAAAAAACACTTCTCATAGAAGCATAAGTGCTTTGTGGTGTTATGTTGAATGCTTATCACTTATAAATGAAGTACTTTGATAATAAACACTACTCATAGAAGTATATGTGCTTTGTGGTGTTTTCTTAAATGGTTACCATCCATAAATGAAGTAAACAGATCTGAAACACTTCTCGTAGTAGCATAAGATGATTTGTGGTGTTTTCTTTAATGGTTACCATCCATAAATGAAGTACTCTGATTAGAAACACTTATCATAGAAGCATACGTGGTTTGTGGTGTTTCTTGAATGGTTATCACTCACAAATGAAGTATGTTGCTTAGAAACACTTCTCATAGAAGCATAAGTGTTTTGTGGTGTTTTCTTGAATGGTAATCACCCATAAATGAAGTAAACCGATCTGAAACACTACTCGTAGTAGCATAAGATGATTTGTGCTGTTTTCTTTAATGGTTACCACTCGTAAATGAAGTACTCTGATTAGAAACACTTCTCATAGAAGCATAAGTGCTTTGTGGTGTTTATTGAATGGTTATCACCCACAAATGAAGTACATTGATCAGAAACACTTCTCATAGAAGTATAAATGCTTTGTGGTGTTTTCTTGAGTGGTTACCACCCATAAATGAAGTAAACAGATCTGAAACACTTCTCGTAGTAGCAAAAGATGATTTGTGGTGTTTTCTTTAATGGTTAACACCCATAAATGAAGTACTCTGATTAGAAACACTTATCATAGAAGCATACGTGGTTTGTGGTCTTTCTTGAATGGTTATCACCCATAAATGAAGTACATTGATCAGAAACACTTCTCATAGAAGTATAAATGCTTTGTGGTGTTTTCATGAGTGGTTACCACCCATAAATGAAGTAAACAGATCTGAAACACTTCTCGTAGTAGCAAAAGATGATTTGTGGTGTTTTCTTTAATATTTATCATCCATAAATGAAGTACTCTGATTAGAAACACTTATCATAGAAGCATACGTGGTTTGTGGTGTTTCTTGAATGGTTATCACCCATAAATGAAGTACGTTGCTTAGAAACACTTCTCATAGAAGCATAAGTGCTTTGTGGTGTTTTCTTGAATGGTTATCACCCATAAATGAAGTAAACTGATCTGAAACACTACTCGTAGTAGCATAAGATGATTTGTGGTGTTTTCTTTAATGGTTACCACTTGTAAATGAAGTACTTTGATCAGAAACACTTCTCATAGAAGTATAAATGCTTTGTGGTGTTCTCTTGAATGGTTACCACCCATAAATGAAGTAAACAGATATGAAACACTTCTCGTAGTAGCATAAGATGATTTGTGGTGTTTTCTTTAATGGTTACCACCCATAAATTAAGTACTCTGATTAGAAACACTTCTCGTAGTAGCATAAGATGGTTTGTGGTATTTTCTTTAATGGTTGCCACCCATAAATTAAGTACTCTGATTAGAAACACTTCTCATAGAAGAATAAATGCTTTGTGGTGTTATCTTGAATGGTTATCACCTATAAACGAAGTACTTTGATTAGAAACACTTCTCATAGAAATATAAATGCTTTGTGGTGTTTTCTTGATTGGTTACCAGCCATAAAGGAAGTAAACAGATCAGAAACACTTCTCGTAGTAGCATAAGATGATTTGTGGTGTTTTCTTTAATGGTTACCACCCATAAATGAAGTACTTTGATCAGAAACACTTCTCATAGAAGTAAAAATTCTTTGTGGTGTTTATTGAAAGGTTATCACCCACAAATGAAGTAAACAGATCTGAAACACTTCTCGTAGTAGCATAAGATGATTTGTGGTGTTTTCTTTAATGGTTCCCACTCATAAATGAAGTACTCTGATCAGAAACACATCTCATAGTAGGATAAAATCATTTGTGGTGTTTTCTTGAATAGTTATCACCCACAATTGAAGTACTTTGGTGAGAAACACTTCTCACAGAAGCATAAATGCGTTGAAGTGTTTCCTTGAATGGTTACCACCCATAAATGAAGTAAACAGATCTGAAACACTTCTCGTAGTAGTATATGATGATTTTGTGGTGTTTTCTTTAATGTTTATCACTCATAAAGGAAGTACTCTGATTAGAAACACTTTTCATAGCAGCATAAGTGCTTTGTGGTGTTTTTGAATGGTTATCACCCATAAATAAAGTACGTCGATCAGAAACACTTCTCATAGAAGCATAAGTGATTTTTGGTGTTTATTGAATAGTTATCACCCATAAATGAAGTACTTTGAACATAAACACTTCTCATTGAAGTATAAATGCTTTGTTGTGTTTTCTTGAATGGTTATCACCCGTAAATGAAGTAAACATATCTGAAACACTTCTCGTAGTAGCATAAGATGATTTGTGGTGTTTTCTATAATGGTTACCACCAATAAATGAAGTACTCTGATTAAAAACACTTCTCATAGAAGCATAAGAGCTTTGTGGTGTTTTCTTGAATGGTTATCATCCATAAATGAAGTACTTTGATCAAAACACTTCTCATAGAAGCATAAGTGCTTTGTGGTGTTATCTTGAATGATTATCACGTATAAATGAAGAACTTTGATAAGAAACACTTCTCATAGAAGTATAAATGCTTGGTGGTGTTATATTGAATGGTTACCACCCATAAATGAAGTAAACAGATCTGAAACACTTCTCGTAGTAGCATAAGATGATTTGTGGTGTTTTCTTTAATGGTTACCACCCATAAATGAAGTACTCTGATTAGAAACACTTATCATAGAAGCATACGTGGTTTGTGGTGTTTCTTGAATGGTTATCACTCATAAATGAAGTATGTTGCTTAGAAACACTTATCATAGAAGCATAAGTGCTTTGTGGTGTTTTCTTGAATGGTAATCACCCATAAATGAAGTAAACCGATCTGAAACACTACTCGTAGTAGTATAAGATGATTTGTGCTGTTTTCTTTAATGGTTACCACTCGTAAATGAAGTACTCTGATTAGAAACACTTCTCATAGAAGCATAAGTGCTTTGTGGTGTTTATTGAATGGTTATCACCCACAAATGAAGTACATTCATCAGAAACACTTCTCATAGAAGTATAAATGCTTTGTGGTGTTTTCTTGAGTGGTTACCACCCATAAATGAAGTAAACAGATCTAAAACACTTCTCGTAGTAGCATAAGATGATTTGTGGTGTTTTCTTTAATGGTTACCATCCATAAATGAAGTACTCTGATTAGAAACACTTATCATAGAAGCATACGTGGTTTGTGGTGTTTCTTGAATGGTTATCACTCATAAATGAAGTATGTTGCTTAGAAACACTTCTCATAGAAGCATAAGTGCTTTGTGGTGTTTTCTTGAATGGTAATCACCCATAAATGAAGTAAACCGATCTGAAACACTACTCGTAGTAGCATAAGATGATTTGTGCTGTTTTTTTTAATGGTTACCACTCGTAAATGAAGTACTCTGAGTAGAAACACTTCTCATAGAAGCATAAGTGCTTTGTGGTGTTTATTGAATGGTTATCACCCACAAATGAAGTACATTGATCAGAAACACTTCTCATAGAAGTATAAATGCTTTGTGGTGTTTTCTTGAGTGGTTACCACCCATAAATGAAGTAAACAGATCTGAAACACTTCTCGTAGTAGCAAAAGATGATTTGTGGTGTTTTCTTTAATGGTTAACACCCAGAAATGAAGTACTCTGATTAGAAACACTTATCATAGAAGCATACGTGGTTTGTGGTCTTTCTTGAATGGTTATCACCCATAAATGAAGTACGTTGCTTAGAAACACTTCTCATAGAAGCATAAGAGCTTTGTGGTGTTTTCTTGAATGGTTATCGTCCATAAATGAAGTACTTTGATAAAAAACACTTCTCATAGAAGCATAAGTGCTTTGTGGTGTTATGTTGAATGCTTATCACTTATAAATGAAGTACTTTGATAATAAACACTACTCAAAGAAGTATATGTGCTTTGTGGTGTTTTCTTAAATGGTTACCATCCATAAATGAAGTAAACAGATCTGAAACACTTCTCGTAGTAGCATAAGATGATTTGTGGTGTTTTCTTTAATGGTTACCATCCATAAATGAAGTACTCTGATTAGAAACACTTATCATAGAAGCATACGTGGTTTGTGGTGTTTCTTGAATGGTTATCACTCATAAATGAAGTACGTTGCTTAGAAACACTTCTCATAGAAGCATAAGTGCTTTGTGGTGTTTTCTTGAATGGTTATCACCCATAAATGAAGTAAACTGATCTGAAACCCTACTCGTAGTAGCATAAGATGATTTGTGGTGTTTTCTTTAATGGTTACCACTCGCAAATGAAGTACTCTGATTAGAAACACTTCTCATAGAAGTATAAGTGCTTTGTGGTGTTTATTGAATGGTTATCACCCACAAATGAAGTACATTGATCAGAAACACTTCTCATAGAAGTATAAATGCTTTGTGGTGTTTTCTTGAGTGGTTACCACCCATAAATGAAGTAAACAGATCTGAAACACTTCTCGTAGTAGCATAAGATGATTTGTAGTGTTTTCTTTAATGGTTACCACCCATAAATTAAGTACTCTGATTAGAAACACTTCTCGTAGTAGCATAAGATGGTTTGTGGTATTTTTTTTAATGGTTGCCACCCATAAATTAAGTACTCTGATTAGAAACACTTCTCATAGAAGAATAAATGCTTTGTGGTGTTATCTTGAATGGTTATCACCTATAAATGAAGTACTTTGATTAGAAACACTTCTCATAGAAATATAAATGCTTTGTGGTGTTTTCTTGATTGGTTACCAGCCATAAAGGAAGTAAACAGATCAGAAACACTTCTCGTAGTAGCATAAGATGATTTGTGGTGTTTTCTTTAATGGTTACCACCCATAAATGAAGTACTTTGATCAGAAACACTTCTCATAGAAGTAAAAATTCTTTGTGGTGTATATTGAAAGGTTATCACCCACAAATGAAGTACATTGATCAGAAACACTTCTCATAGAAGTATAAATGCTTTGTGGTGTTTTCTTGAATGGTTACCACCCATAAATGAAGTAAACAGATCTGAAACACTTCTCGTAGTAGCATAAGATGATTTGTGGTGTTTTCTTTAATGGTTCCCACTCATAAATGAAGTACTCTGATCAGAAACACATCTCATAGTAGGATAAAATCATTTGTGGTGTTTTCTTGAATAGTTATCACCCACAATTGAAGTACTTTGGTGAGAAACACTTCTCACAGAAGCATAAATGCGTTGAAGTGTTTCCTTGAATGGTTACCACCCATAAATGAAGTAAACAGATCTGAAACACTTCTCGTAGTAGTATATGATGATTTTGTGGTGTTTTCTTTAATGTTTATCACTCATAAAGGAAGTACTCTGATTAGAAACACTTCTCATAGAAGTAAAAATTCTTTGTGGTGTTTATTGAAAGGTTATCACACACAAATGAAGTACATTGATCATAAACACTTCTCATAGAAGTATAAATGCTTTGTGGTGTTTTCTTGAATGGTTACCACCCATAAATGAAGTAAACAGATCTGAAACACTTCTCGTAGTAGCATAAGATGATTTGTGGTGTTTTCTTTAATGGTTCCCTCTCATAAATGAAGTACTCTGATCAGAAACACATCTCATAGTAGGATAAAATCATTTGTGGTGTTTTCTTGAATAGTTATCACCCACAATTGAAGTACTTTGGTGAGAAACACTTCTCACAGAAGCATAAATGCGTTGAAGTGTTTCCTTGAATGGTTACCACCCATAAATGAAGTAAACAGATCTAAAACACTTCTCGTAGTAGCATAAGATGATTTGTGGTGTTTTATTTAATGGTTACCATCCATAAATGAAGTACTCTGATTAGAAACACTTATCATAGAAGCATACGTGGTTTGTGGTGTTTCTTGAATGGTTATCACTCATAAATGAAGTATGTTGCTTAGAAACACTTCTCATAGAAGCATAACTGCTTTGTGGTGTTTTCTTGAATGGTAATCACCCATAAATGAAGTAAACCGATCTGAAACACTACTCGTAGTAGCATAAGATGATTTGTGCTGTTTTCTTTAATGGTTACCACTCGTAAATGAAGTACTCTGATTAGAAACACTTCTCATAGAAGCATAAGTGCTTTGTGGTGTTTATTGAATGGTTATCACCCACAAATGAAGTACATTGATCAGAAACACTTCTCATAGAAGTATAAATGCTTTGTGGTGTTTTCTTGAGTGGTTACCACCCATAAATGAAGTAAACAGATCTGAAACACTTCTCGTAGTAGCAAAAGATGATTTGTGGTGTTTTCTTTAATGGTTAACACCCATAAATGAAGTACTCTGATTAGAAACACTTATCATAGAAGCATACGTGGTTTGTGGTCTTTCTTGAATGGTTATCACCCATAAATGAAGTACGTTGCTTAGAAACACTTCTCATAGAAGCATAAGAGCTTTGTGGTGTTTTCTTGAATGGTTATCGTCCATAAATGAAGTACTTTGATCAAAAATATTTCTCATAGAAACATAAGTGCTTTGTGGTGTTAACTTGAATGGTTACCACCCATAAATTAAGTACTCTGATTAGAAACAATTCTCATAGAAGCATAAGTGCTTTGTGGTGTTATCTTGAATGGTTATCACCTATAAATAAAGTACTTTGATTAGAAACACTTCTCATAGAAATATAAATGCTTTGAGGTGTTTTCTTGACTGGTTACCAGCCATAAAGGAAGTAAACAGATCAGAAACACTTCTCGTAGTAGCGTAAGATGATTTGTGGTGTTTTTCTTTAATGGTTACCACCCATAAATGAAGTACTTTGATAAAAAACACTTCTCATAGAAGCATAAGTGCTTTGTGGTGTTATGTTGAATGCTTATCACTTATAAATGAAGTACTTTGATAATAAACACTACTCAAAGAAGTATATGTGCTTTGTGGTGTTTTCTTAAATGGTTACCATCCATAAATGAAGTAAACAGATCTGAAACACTTCTCGTAGTAGCATAAGATGATTTGTGGTGTTTTCTTTAATGGTTACCATCCATAAATGAAGTACTCTGATTAGAAACACTTATCATAGAAGCATACGTGGTTTGTGGTGTTTCTTGAATGGTTATCACTCATAAATGAAGTATGTTGCTTAGAAACACTTCTCATAGAAGCATAAGTGCTTTGTGGTGTTTTCTTGAATGGTAATCACCCATAAATGAAGTAAACCGATCTGAAACACTACTCGTAGTAGCATAAGATGATTTGTGCTGTTTTCTTTAATGGTTACCACTCGTAAATGAAGTACTCGGATTAGAAACACTTCTCATAGAAGCATAAGTGCTTTGTGGTGTTTATTGAATGGTTATCACCCACAAATGAAGTACATTGATCAGAAACACTTCTCATAGAAGTATAAATGCTTTGTGGTGTTTTCTTGAGTGGTTACCACCCATAAATGAAGTAAACAGATCTGAAACACTTCTCGTAGTAGCAAAAGATGATTTGTGGTGTTTTCTTTAATGGTTAACACCCATAAATGAAGTACTCTGATTAGAAACACTTATCATAGAAGCATACGTGGTTTTTGGTCTTTCTTGAATGGTTATCACCCAGAAATGAAGTACGTTGCTTAGAAACACTTCTCATAGAAGCATAAGTGCTTTGTGGTGTTTTCTTGAATGGTTATCACCCATAAATGAAGTAAACTGATCTGAAACACTACTCGTAGTAGCATAAGATGATTTGTGGTGTTTTCTTTAATGGTTACCACTCGCAAATGAAGTACTCTGATTAGAAACACTTCTCATAGAAGTATAAGTGCTTTGTGGTGTTTATTGAATGGTTATCACACACAAATGAAGTACATTGATCATAAACACTTCTCATAGAAGTATAAATGCTTTGTGGTGTTTTCTTGAATGGTTACCACCCATAAATGAAGTAAACAGATCTGAAACACTTCTCGTAGTAGCATAAGATGATTTGTGGTGTTTTCTTTAATGGTTCCCTCTCATAAATGAAGTACTCTGATCAGAAACACATCTCATAGTAGGATAAAATCATTTGTGGTGTTTTCTTGAATAGTTATCACCCACAATTGAAGTACTTTGGTGAGAAACACTTCTCACAGAAGCATAAATGCGTTGAAGTGTTTCCTTGAATGGTTACCACCCATAAATGAAGTAAACAGATCTAAAACACTTCTCGTAGTAGCATAAGATGATTTGTGGTGTTTTATTTAATGGTTACCATCCATAAATGAAGTACTCTGATTAGAAACACTTATCATAGAAGCATACGTGGTTTGTGGTGTTTCTTGAATGGTTATCACTCATAAATGAAGTATGTTGCTTAGAAACACTTCTCATAGAAGCATAACTGCTTTGTGGTGTTTTCTTGAATGGTAATCACCCATAAATGAAGTAAACCGATCTGAAACACTACTCGTAGTAGCATAAGATGATTTGTGCTGTTTTCTTTAATGGTTACCACTCGTAAATGAAGTACTCTGATTAGAAACACTTCTCATAGAAGCATAAGTGCTTTGTGGTGTTTATTGAATGGTTATCACCCACAAATGAAGTACATTGATCAGAAACACTTCTCATAGAAGTATAAATGCTTTGTGGTGTTTTCTTGAGTGGTTACCACCCATAAATGAAGTAAACAGATCTGAAACACTTCTCGTAGTAGCAAAAGATGATTTGTGGTGTTTTCTTTAATGGTTAACACCCATAAATGAAGTACTCTGATTAGAAACACTTATCATAGAAGCATACGTGGTTTGTGGTCTTTCTTGAATGGTTATCACCCATAAATGAAGTACGTTGCTTAGAAACACTTCTCATAGAAGCATAAGAGCTTTGTGGTGTTTTCTTGAATGGTTATCGTCCATAAATGAAGTACTTTGATCAAAAATATTTCTCATAGAAACATAAGTGCTTTGTGGTGTTAACTTGAATGGTTACCACCCATAAATTAAGTACTCTGATTAGAAACAATTCTCATAGAAGCATAAGTGCTTTGTGGTGTTATCTTGAATGGTTATCACCTATAAATAAAGTACTTTGATTAGAAACACTTCTCATAGAAATATAAATGCTTTGAGGTGTTTTCTTGACTGGTTACCAGCCATAAAGGAAGTAAACAGATCAGAAACACTTCTCGTAGTAGCGTAAGATGATTTGTGGTGTTTTTCTTTAATGGTTACCACCCATAAATGAAGTACTTTGATAAAAAACACTTCTCATAGAAGCATAAGTGCTTTGTGGTGTTATGTTGAATGCTTATCACTTATAAATGAAGTACTTTGATAATAAACACTACTCAAAGAAGTATATGTGCTTTGTGGTGTTTTCTTAAATGGTTACCATCCATAAATGAAGTAAACAGATCTGAAACACTTCTCGTAGTAGCATAAGATGATTTGTGGTGTTTTCTTTAATGGTTACCATCCATAAATGAAGTACTCTGATTAGAAACACTTATCATAGAAGCATACGTGGTTTGTGGTGTTTCTTGAATGGTTATCACTCATAAATGAAGTATGTTGCTTAGAAACACTTCTCATAGAAGCATAAGTGCTTTGTGGTGTTTTCTTGAATGGTAATCACCCATAAATGAAGTAAACCGATCTGAAACACTACTCGTAGTAGCATAAGATGATTTGTGCTGTTTTCTTTAATGGTTACCACTCGTAAATGAAGTACTCGGATTAGAAACACTTCTCATAGAAGCATAAGTGCTTTGTGGTGTTTATTGAATGGTTATCACCCACAAATGAAGTACATTGATCAGAAACACTTCTCATAGAAGTATAAATGCTTTGTGGTGTTTTCTTGAGTGGTTACCACCCATAAATGAAGTAAACAGATCTGAAACACTTCTCGTAGTAGCAAAAGATGATTTGTGGTGTTTTCTTTAATGGTTAACACCCATAAATGAAGTACTCTGATTAGAAACACTTATCATAGAAGCATACGTGGTTTTTGGTCTTTCTTGAATGGTTATCACCCAGAAATGAAGTACGTTGCTTAGAAACACTTCTCATAGAAGCATAAGTGCTTTGTGGTGTTTTCTTGAATGGTTATCACCCATAAATGAAGTAAACTGATCTGAAACACTACTCGTAGTAGCATAAGATGATTTGTGGTGTTTTCTTTAATGGTTACCACTCGCAAATGAAGTACTCTGATTAGAAACACTTCTCATAGAAGTATAAGTGCTTTGTGGTGTTTATTGAATGGTTATCACCCACAAATGAAGTACATTGATCAGAAACACTTCTCATAGAAGTATAAATGCTTTGTGGTGTTTTCTTGAGTGGTTACCACCCATAAATGAAGTAAACAGATCTGAAACACTTCTCGTAGTAGCAAAAGATGATTTGTGGTGTTTTCTTTAATGGTTAACACCCATAAATGAAGTACTCTGATTAGAAACACTTATCATAGAAGCATACGTGGTTTTTGGTCTTTCTTGAATGGTTATCACCCAGAAATGAAGTACGTTGCTTAGAAACACTTCTCATAGAAGCATAAGTGCTTTGTGGTGTTTTCTTGAATGGTTATCACCCATAAATGAAGTAAACTGATCTGAAACACTACTCGTAGTAGCATAAGATGATTTGTGGTGTTTTCTTTAATGGTTACCACTCGCAAATGAAGTACTCTGATTAGAAACACTTCTCATAGAAGTATAAGTGCTTTGTGGTGTTTATTGAATGGTTATCACACACAAATGAAGTACATTGATCATAAACACTTCTCATAGAAGTATAAATGCTTTGTGGTGTTTTCTTGAATGGTTACCACCCATAAATGAAGTAAACAGATCTGAAACACTTCTCGTAGTAGCATAAGATGATTTGTGGTGTTTTCTTTAATGGTTCCCTCTCATAAATGAAGTACTCTGATCAGAAACACATCTCATAGTAGGATAAAATCATTTGTGGTGTTTTCTTGAATAGTTATCACCCACAATTGAAGTACTTTGGTGAGAAACACTTCTCACAGAAGCATAAATGCGTTGAAGTGTTTCCTTGAATGGTTACCACCCATAAATGAAGTAAACAGATCTAAAACACTTCTCGTAGTAGCATAAGATGATTTGTGGTGTTTTATTTAATGGTTACCATCCATAAATGAAGTACTCTGATTAGAAACACTTATCATAGAAGCATACGTGGTTTGTGGTGTTTCTTGAATGGTTATCACTCATAAATGAAGTATGTTGCTTAGAAACACTTCTCATAGAAGCATAACTGCTTTGTGGTGTTTTCTTGAATGGTAATCACCCATAAATGAAGTAAACCGATCTGAAACACTACTCGTAGTAGCATAAGATGATTTGTGCTGTTTTCTTTAATGGTTACCACTCGTAAATGAAGTACTCTGATTAGAAACACTTCTCATAGAAGCATAAGTGCTTTGTGGTGTTTATTGAATGGTTATCACCCACAAATGAAGTACATTGATCAGAAACACTTCTCATAGAAGTATAAATGCTTTGTGGTGTTTTCTTGAGTGGTTACCACCCATAAATGAAGTAAACAGATCTGAAACACTTCTCGTAGTAGCAAAAGATGATTTGTGGTGTTTTCTTTAATGGTTAACACCCATAAATGAAGTACTCTGATTAGAAACACTTATCATAGAAGCATACGTGGTTTGTGGTCTTTCTTGAATGGTTATCACCCATAAATGAAGTACGTTGCTTAGAAACACTTCTCATAGAAGCATAAGAGCTTTGTGGTGTTTTCTTGAATGGTTATCGTCCATAAATGAAGTACTTTGATCAAAAATATTTCTCATAGAAACATAAGTGCTTTGTGGTGTTAACTTGAATGGTTACCACCCATAAATTAAGTACTCTGATTAGAAACAATTCTCATAGAAGCATAAGTGCTTTGTGGTGTTATCTTGAATGGTTATCACCTATAAATAAAGTACTTTGATTAGAAACACTTCTCATAGAAATATAAATGCTTTGAGGTGTTTTCTTGACTGGTTACCAGCCATAAAGGAAGTAAACAGATCAGAAACACTTCTCGTAGTAGCGTAAGATGATTTGTGGTGTTTTTCTTTAATGGTTACCACCCATAAATGAAGTACTTTGATAAAAAACACTTCTCATAGAAGCATAAGTGCTTTGTGGTGTTATGTTGAATGCTTATCACTTATAAATGAAGTACTTTGATAATAAACACTACTCAAAGAAGTATATGTGCTTTGTGGTGTTTTCTTAAATGGTTACCATCCATAAATGAAGTAAACAGATCTGAAACACTTCTCGTAGTAGCATAAGATGATTTGTGGTGTTTTCTTTAATGGTTACCATCCATAAATGAAGTACTCTGATTAGAAACACTTATCATAGAAGCATACGTGGTTTGTGGTGTTTCTTGAATGGTTATCACTCATAAATGAAGTATGTTGCTTAGAAACACTTCTCATAGAAGCATAAGTGCTTTGTGGTGTTTTCTTGAATGGTAATCACCCATAAATGAAGTAAACCGATCTGAAACACTACTCGTAGTAGCATAAGATGATTTGTGCTGTTTTCTTTAATGGTTACCACTCGTAAATGAAGTACTCGGATTAGAAACACTTCTCATAGAAGCATAAGTGCTTTGTGGTGTTTATTGAATGGTTATCACCCACAAATGAAGTACATTGATCAGAAACACTTCTCATAGAAGTATAAATGCTTTGTGGTGTTTTCTTGAGTGGTTACCACCCATAAATGAAGTAAACAGATCTGAAACACTTCTCGTAGTAGCAAAAGATGATTTGTGGTGTTTTCTTTAATGGTTAACACCCATAAATGAAGTACTCTGATTAGAAACACTTATCATAGAAGCATACGTGGTTTTTGGTCTTTCTTGAATGGTTATCACCCAGAAATGAAGTACGTTGCTTAGAAACACTTCTCATAGAAGCATAAGTGCTTTGTGGTGTTTTCTTGAATGGTAATCACCCATAAATGAAGTAAACCGATCTGAAACACTACTCGTAGTAGCATAAGATGATTTGTGCTGTTTTCTTTAATGGTTACCACTCGTAAATGAAGTACTCGGATTAGAAACACTTCTCATAGAAGCATAAGTGCTTTGTGGTGTTTATTGAATGGTTATCACCCACAAATGAAGTACATTGATCAGAAACACTTCTCATAGAAGTATAAATGCTTTGTGGTGTTTTCTTGAGTGGTTACCACCCATAAATGAAGTAAACAGATCTGAAACACTTCTCGTAGTAGCAAAAGATGATTTGTGGTGTTTTCTTTAATGGTTAACACCCATAAATGAAGTACTCTGATTAGAAACACTTATCATAGAAGCATACGTGGTTTTTGGTCTTTCTTGAATGGTTATCACCCAGAAATGAAGTACGTTGCTTAGAAACACTTCTCATAGAAGCATAAGTGCTTTGTGGTGTTTTCTTGAATGGTTATCACCCATAAATGAAGTAAACTGATCTGAAACACTACTCGTAGTAGCATAAGATGATTTGTGGTGTTTTCTTTAATGGTTACCACTCGCAAATGAAGTACTCTGATTAGAAACACTTCTCATAGAAGTATAAGTGCTTTGTGGTGTTTATTGAATGGTTATCACCCACAAATGAAGTACATTGATCAGAAACACTTCTCATAGAAGTATAAATGCTTTGTGGTGTTTTCTTGAGTGGTTACCACCCATAAATGAAGTAAACTGATCTGAAACACTACTCGTAGTAGCATAAGATGATTTGTGGTGTTTTCTTTAATGGTTACCACTCGCAAATGAAGTACTCTGATTAGAAACACTTCTCATAGAAGGATAAGTGCTTTGTGGTGTTTATTGAATGGTTATCACCCACAAATGAAGTACATTGATCAGAAACACTTCTCATAGAAGTATAAATGCTTTGTGGTGTTTTCTTGAGTGGTTACCACCCATAAATGAAGTAAACAGATCTGAAACACTTCTCGTAGTAGCATAAGATGATTTGTGGTGTTTTCTTTAATGGTTACCATCCATAAATGAAGTACTCTGATTAGAAACACTTATCATAGAAGCATACGTGGTTTGTGGTGTTTCTTGAATGGTTATCACTCATAAATGAAGTATGTTGCTTAGAAACACTTCTAATAGAAGCATAAGTGCTTTGTGGTGTTTTCTTGAATGGTAATCACCCATAAATGAAGTAAACCGATCTGAAACACTACCCGTAGTAGCATAAGATGATTTGTGCTGTTTTCTTTAATGGTTACCACTCGTAAATGAAGTACTCTGATTAGAAACACTTCTCATAGAAGCATAAGTGCTTTGTGGTGTTTATTGAATGGTTATCACCCACAAATGAAGTACATTGATCAGAAACACTTCTCATAGAAGTATAAATGCTTTGTGGTGTTTTCTTGAGTGGTTACCACCCTTAAATGAAGTAAACAGATCTGAAACACTTCTCGTAGTAGCATAAGATGATTTGTGGTGTTTTTCTTTAATGGTTACCACCCATAAATGAAGTACTTTGATAAAAAACACTTCTCATAGAAGCATAAGTGCTTTGTGGTGTTATGTTGAATGCTTATCACTTATAAATGAAGTACTTTGATAATAAACACTACTCATAGAAGTATATGTGCTTTGTGGTGTTTTCTTAAATGGTTACCATCCATAAATGAAGTAAACAGATCTGAAACACATCTCGTAGTAGCATAAGATGATTTGTGGTGTTTTCTTTAATGGTTACCACCAATAAATGAAGTACTCTGATTAAAAACACTTCTCATAGAAGCATAAGAGCTTTGTGGTGTTTTCTTGAATGGTTATCATCCATAAATGAAGTACTTTGATCAAAACACTTCTCATAGAAGCATAAGTGCTTTGTGGTGTTATCTTGAATGATTATCACGTATAAATGAAGAACTTTGATAAGAAACACTTCTCATAGAAGTATAAATGCTTGGTGGTGTTATATTGAATGGTTACCACCCATAAATGAAGTAAACAGATCTGAAACACTTCTCGTAGTAGCATAAGATGATTTGTGGTGTTTTCTTGAATGGTAATCACCCATAAATGAAGTAAACCGATCTGAAACACTACTCGTAGTAGCATAAGATGATTTGTGCTGTTTTCTTTAATGGTTACCACTCGTAAATGAAGTACTCTGATTAGAAACACTTCTCATAGAAGCATAAGTGCTTTGTGGTGTTTATTGAATGGTTATCACCCACAAATGAAGTACATTGATCAGAAACACTTCTCATAGAAGTATAAATGCTTTGTGGTGTTTTCTTGAGTGGTTACCACCCATAAATGAAGTAAACAGATCTGAAACACTTCTCGTAGTAGCAAAAGATGATTTGTGGTGTTTTCTTTAATGGTTAACACCCATAAATGAAGTACTCTGATTAGAAACACTTATCATAGAAGCATACGTGGTTTGTGGTCTTTCTTGAATGGTTATCACCCATAAATGAAGTACATTGATCAGAAACACTTCTCATAGAAGTATAAATGCTTTGTGGTGTTTTCTTGAGTGGTTACCACCCATAAATGAAGTAAACAGATCTGAAACACTTCTCGTAGTAGCAAAAGATGATTTGTGGTGTTTTCTTTAATGGTTACCACCCATAAATTAAGTACTCTGATTAGAAACAATTCTCATAGAAGCATAAGTGCTTTGTGGTGTTATCTTGAATGGTTATCACCTATAAATAAAGTACTTTGATTAGAAACACTTCTCATAGAAATATAAATGCTTTGAGGTGTTTTCTTGACTGGTTACCAGCCATAAAGGAAGTAAACAGATCAGAAACAGTTCTCGTAGTAGCATAAGATGATTTGTGGTGTTTTTCTTTAATGGTTACCACCCATAAATGAAGTACTTTGATAAAAAACACTTCTCATAGAAGCATAAGTGCTTTGTGGTGTTATGTTGAATGCTTATCACTTATAAATGAAGTACTTTGATAATAAACACTACTCATAGAAGTATATGTGCTTTGTGGTGTTTTCTTAAATGGTTACCATCCATAAATGAAGTAAACAGATCTGAAACACTTCTCGTTGTAGCATAAGATGATTTGTGGTGTTTTCTTTAATATTTACCATCCATAAATGAAGTACTCTGATTAGAAACACTTATCATAGAAGCATACGTGGTTTGTGGTGTTTCTTGAATGATTATCACTCATAAATGAAGTATGTTGCTTAGAAACACTTCTCATAGAAGCATAAGTGTTTTGTGGTGTTTTCTTGAATGGTAATCACCCATAAATGAAGTAAACCGATCTGAAACACTACTCGTAGTAGCATAAGATGATTTGTGCTGTTTTCTTTAATGGTTACCACTCGTAAATGAAGTACTCTGATTAGAAACACTTCTCATAGAAGCATAAGTGCTTTGTGGTGTTTATTGAATGGTTATCACCCACAAATGAAGTACATTGATCAGAAACACTTCTCATAGAAGTATAAATGCTTTGTGGTGTTTTCTTGAGTGGTTACCACCCATAAATGAAGTAAACAGATCTGAAACACTTCTCGTAGTAGCAAAAGATGATTTGTGGTGTTTTCTTTAATGGTTAACACCCATAAATGAAGTACTCTGATTAGAAACACTTATCATAGAAGCATACGTGGTTTGTGGTCTTTCTTGAATGGTTATCACCCATAAATGAAGTACGTTGCTTAGAAACACTTATCATAGAAGCATAAGTGCTTTGTGGTGTTTTCTTGAATGGTTATCACCCATAAATGAAGTAAACTGATCTGAAACACTACTCGTAGTAGCATAAGATGATTTGTGGTGTTTTCTTTAATGGTTACCATTTGTAAATGAAGTACTCTGATTAGAAACACTTCTCATAGAAGCATAAATGCTTTGTGGTGTTTATTGAATGGTTATGACCCACAAAAGAAGTACTTTGATCAGAAACACTTCTCATAGAAGTATAAATGCTTTGTGGTATTTTCTTGAATGGTTACCACCCATAAATGAAGTAAACAGATATGAAACACTTCTCGTAGTAGCATAAGATGATTTGTGGTGTTTTCTTTAATGGTTACCACCCATAAATTAAGTACTCTGATTAGAAACACTTCTCGTAGTAGCATAAGATGGTTTGTGGTATTTTCTTTAATGGTTGCCACCCATAAATTAAGTACTCTGATTAGAAACACTTCTCATAGAAGAATAAATGCTTTGTGGTGTTATCTTGAATGGTTATCACCTATAAATGAAGTACTTTGATTAGAAACACTTCTCATAGAAATATAAATGCTTTGTGGTGTTTTCTTGATTGGTTACCAGCCATAAAGGAAGTAAACAGATCAGAAACACTTCTCGTAGTAGCATATGATGATTTGTGGTGTTTTCTTTAATGGTTACCACCCATAAATGAAGTACTTTGATCAGAAACACTTCTCATAGAAGTAAAAATTCTTTGTGGTGTTTATTGAAAGGTTATCACCCACAAATGAAGTACATTGATCAGAAACACTTCTCATAGAAGTATAAATGCTTTGTGGTGTTTTCTTGAATGGTTACCACCCATAAATGAAGTAAACAGATCTGAAACACTTCTCGTAGTAGCATAAGATGATTTGTGGTGTTTTCTTTAATGGTTCCCACTCATAAATGAAGTACTCTGATCAGAAACACATCTCATAGTAGGATAAAATCATTTGTGGTGTTTTCTTGAATAGTTATCACCCACAATTGAAGTACTTTGGTGAGAAACACTTCTCACAGAAGCATAAATGCGTTGAAGTGTTTCCTTGAATGGTTACCACCCATAAATGAAGTAAACAGATCTGAAACACTTCTCGTAGTAGTATATGATGATTTTGTGGTGTTTTCTTTAATGTTTATCACTCATAAAGGAAGTACTCTGATTAGAAACACTTTTCATAGCAGCATAAGTGCTTTGTGGTGTTTTTGAATGGTTATCACCCATAAATAAAGTACGTCGATCAGAAACACTTCTCATAGAACCATAAGTGATTTTTGGTGTTTATTGAATAGTTATCACCCATAAATGAAGTACTTTGAACATAAACACTTCTCATTGAAGTATAAATGCTTTGTTGTGTTTTCTTGAATGGTTATCACCCGTAAATGAAGTAAACATATCTGAAACACTTCTCGTAGTAGCATAAGATGATTTGTGGTGTTTTCTATAATGGTTACCACCAATAAATGAAGTACTCTGATTAAAAACACTTCTCATAGAAGCATAAGAGCTTTGTGGTGTTTTCTTGAATGGTTATCATCCATAAATGAAGTACTTTGATCAAAACACTTCTCATAGAAGCATAAGTGCTTTGTGGTGTTATCTTGAATGATTATCACGTATAAATGAAGAACTTTGATAAGAAACACTTCTCATAGAAGTATAAATGCTTGGTGGTGTTATATTGAATGGTTACCACCCATAAATGAAGTAAACAGATCTGAAACACTTCTCGTAGTAGCATAAGATGATTTGTGGTGTTTTCTTGAATGGTAATCACCCATAAATGAAGTAAACCGATCTGAAACACTACTCGTAGTAGCATAAGATGATTTGTGCTGTTTTCTTTAATGGTTACCACTCGTAAATGAAGTACTCTGATTAGAAACACTTCTCATAGAAGCATAAGTGCTTTGTGGTGTTTATTGAATGGTTATCACCCACAAATGAAGTACATTGATCAGAAACACTTCTCATAGAAGTATAAATGCTTTGTGGTGTTTTCTTGAGTGGTTACCACCCATAAATGAAGTAAACAGATCTGAAACACTTCTCGTAGTAGCAAAAGATGATTTGTGGTGTTTTCTTTAATGGTTAACACCCATAAATGAAGTACTCTGATTAGAAACACTTATCATAGAAGCATACGTGGTTTGTGGTCTTTCTTGAATGGTTATCACCCAGAAATGAAGTACGTTGCTTAGAAACACTTCTCATAGAAGCATAAGTGCTTTGTGGTGTTTTCTTGAATGGTTATCACCCATAAATGAAGTAAACTGATCTGAAACACTACTCGTAGTAGCATAAGATGATTTGTGGTGTTTTCTTTAATGGTTACCACTCGTAAATGAAGTACTCTGATTAGAAACACTTCTCATAGAAGCATAAGTGCTTTGTGGTGTTTATTGAATGGTTATCACCCACAAATGAAGTACATTGATCAGAAACACTTCTCATAGAAGTATAAATGCTTTGTGGTGTTTTCTTGAGTGGTTACCACCCATAAATGAAGTAAACAGATCTGAAACACTTCTCGTAGTAGCATAAGATGATTTGTGGTGTTTTCTTTAATGGTTACCATCCATAAATGAAGTACTCTGATTAGAAACACTTATCATAGAAGCATACGTGGTTTGGGGTTTTTCTTGAATGGTTATCACTCATAAATGAAGTATGTTGCTTAGAAACACTTCTAATAGAAGCATAAGTGCTTTGTGGTGTTTTCTTGAATGGTAATCACCCATAAATGAAGTAAACCGATCTGAAACACTACTCGTAGTAGCATAAGATGATTTGTGCTGTTTTCTTTAATGGTTACCACTCGTAAATGAAGTACTCTGATTAGAAACACTTCTCATAGAAGCATAAGTGCTTTGTGGTGTTTATTGAATGGTTATCACCCACAAATGAAGTACATTGATCAGAAACACTTCTCATAGAAGTATAAATGCTTTGTGGTGTTTTCTTGAGTGGTTACCACCCATAAATGAAGTAAACAGATCTGAAACACTTCTCGTAGTAGCAAAAGATGATTTGTGGTGTTTTCTTTAATGGTTAACACCCATAAAGGAAGTACTCTGATTAGAAACACTTATCATAGAAGCATACGTGGTTTGTGGTCTTTCTTGAATGGTTATCACCCATAAATGAAGTACGTTGCTTAGAAACACTTCTCATAGAAGCATAAGTGCTTTGTGGTGTTTTCTTGAATGGTTATCACCCATAAATGAAGTAAACTGATCTGAAACACTACTCGTAGTAGCATAAGATGATTTGTGGTGTTTTCTTTAATGGTTACCACTTGTAAATGAAGTACTCTGATTAGAAACACTTCTCATAGAAGCATAAATGCTTTGTGGTGTTTATTGAATGTTTATGACCCAAAAATGAAGTACTTTGATCAGAAACACTTCTCATAGAAGTATAAATGCTTTGTGGTGTTTTCTTGAATGGTTACCACCCATAAATGAAGTAAACAGATATGAAACACTTCTCGTAGTAGCATAAGATGATTTGTGGTGTTTTCTTTAATGGTTACCACCCATAAATTAAGTACTCTGATTAGAAACACTTCTCGTAGTAGCATAAGATGGTTTGTGGTATTTTCTTTAATGGTTGCCACCCATAAATTAAGTACTCTGATTAGAAACACTTCTCATAGAAGCATAAATGCTTTGTGGTGTTATCTTGAATGGTTATCACCTATAAATGAAGTACTTTGATTAGAAACACTTCTCATAGAAATATAAATGCTTTGTGGTGTTTTCTTGATTGGTTACCAGCCATAAAGGAAGTAAACAGATCAGAAACACTTCTCGTAGTAGCATAAGATGATTTGTGGTGTTTTCTTTAATGGTTACCACCCATAAATGAAGTACTTTGATCAGAAACACTTCTCATAGAAGTAAAAATTCTTTGTGGTGTTTATTGAATGGTTATCACCCACAAATGAAGTACATTGATCAGAAACACTTCTCATAGAAGTATAAATGCTTTGTGGTGTTTTCTTGAATGGTTACCACCCATAAATGAAGTAAACAGATCTGAAACACTTCTCGTAGTAGCATAAGATGATTTGTGGTGTTTTCTTTAATGGTTCCCACTCATAAATGAAGTACTCTGATCAGAAACACATCTCATAGTAGGATAAAATCATTTGTGGTGTTTTCTTGAATAGTTATCACCCACAATTGAAGTACTTTGGTGAGAAACACTTCTCACAGAAGCATAAATGCGTTGAAGTGTTTCCTTGAATGGTTACCACCCATAAATGAAGTAAACAGATCTGAAACACTTCTCGCAGTAGTATATGATGATTTTGTGGTGTTTTCTTTAATGGTTATCACTCATAAAGGAAGTACTCTGATTAGAAACACTTTTCATAGCAGCATAAGTGCTTTGTGGTGTTTTTGAATGGTTATCACCGATAAATAAAGTACGTCGATCAGAAACACTTCTCATAGAAGCATAAGTGATTTTTGGTGTTTATTGAATAGTTATCACCCATAAATGAAGTACTTTGAACATAAACACTTCTCATTGAAGTATAAATGCTTTGTTGTGTTTTCTTGAATGGTTATCACCCGTAAATGAAGTAAACATATCTGAAACACTTCTCGTAGTAGCATAAGATGATTTGTGGTGTTTTCTATAATGGTTACCACCAATAAATGAAGTACTCTGATTAAAAACACTTCTCATAGAAGCATAAGAGCTTTGTGGTGTTTTCTTGAATGGTTATCATCCATAAATGAAGTACTTTGATCAAAACACTTCTCATAGAAGCATAAGTGCTTTGTGGTGTTATCTTGAATGTTTATCACGTATAAATGAAGAACTTTGATAAGAAACACTTCTCATAGAAGTATAAATGCTTGGTGGTGTTATATTGAATGGTTACCACCCATAAATGAGGTAAACAGATCTGAAACACTTCTCGTAGTAGCATAAGATGATTTGTGGTGTTTTCTTTAATGGTTACCACCCATAAATGAAGTACTCTGATTAGACACACTTATCATAGAACCATAAGAGCTTTGTGGTGTTTTCTTGGATGGTTATCATCCATAAATGAAGTACTTTGATAAAAAATACTTCTCATAGAAGCATAAGTGCTTTGTGGTGTTAACATGAATGGTTATCACCTATAAATGAAGTACTTTGATCAGAAACACTTCTCATAGAAGTATAAATGCTTTGTGGTGTTTTCTTGAATGGTTATCACCCATAAATGAAGTAAACAGATCTGAAAAACTTCTCGTAGTAGCATAAGATGATTTGTGGTGTTTTCTTTAATGGTTACCACCCATAAATGAAGTACTTTGATCAGAAACACTTCTCATATAAGCATACGTGGTTTGTGGTCTTTCTTGAACGGTTATCACCCATAAATGAAGTACTCTGATTAGAAACACTTCTCATAGAAGCATAAGTGCTTTGTGGTGTTTATTGAATGGTTATCACCCATAAATGAAGTACTTTGAACATCAACACTTCTCATTGAAGCATAAATGCTTTGCTGTGTTTTCTTGAATGGTTATCACCCATAAATGAAGTAAACAGATCTGAAACACTTCTCGTAGTAGCATAAGATGATTTGTGGTGTTTTCTATAATGGTTACCACCAATAAATGAAGTACTCTGATTAAAAACACTTCTCATAGAAGCATAAGAGCTTTGTGGTGTTTTCTTGAATGGTTATCATCCATAAATGAAGTACTTTGATCAAAAATACTTCTCATAGAAGCATAAGTGTTTTGTGGTGTTAACTTGAATGGTTATGACCTATAAATGAAGTACTTTGATAAAAAACACTTCTCATAGAAGCATAAGTGTTTTGTGGTGCTATGTTGAATGCTTATCACTTATAAATGAAGTACTTTGATAATAAACACTACTCATAGAACTGTATGTGCTTTCTGGTGTTTTCTTAAATGGTTACCACACATAAATGAAGTAAACAGATCTGAAACACTTCTCGTAGTAGCAAAAGATGATTTGTGGTGTTTTCTTTAATGGTTACCACCCATAAATGAAGTACTCTGATTAGAAACACTTATCATAGAACAATATGTGGTTTGTGGTCTTTCTTGAATGGTTATCACCCATAAATGAAGTACGTTGCTTAGAAACACTTCTCATAGAAGCATAAGTGCTTTGTGGTGTTTTCTTGAATGGTTATTACCCATAAATGAAGTAAACTGATCTGAAACACTACTCGTAGTAGCATAAGATGATTTGTGGTGTTTTCTTTAATGGTTACCACTTGTAAATGAAGTACTCTGATTAGAAACACTTCTCATAGAAGCATAAATGCTTTGTGGTGTTTATTGAATGGTTATGACCCACAAATGAAGTACTTTGATCAGAAACACTTCTCATAGAAGTATAAATGCTTTGTGGTGTTTTCTTTAATGGTTACCACCCATAAATGAAGTAAACAGATATGAAACACTTCTCGTAGTAGCATATGATGATTTGTGGTGTTTTCTTTAATGGTTACCACCCATAAATTAAGTACTCTGATTAGAAACACTTCTCGTAGTAGCATAAGATGGTTTGTGGTATTTTCTTTAATGGTTGCCACCCATAAATTAAGTACTCTGATTAGAAACACTTCTCATAGAAGCATAAGTGCTTTGTGGTGTTATCTTGAATGGTTATCACCTATAAATGAAGTACTTTGATTAGAAACACTTCTCATAGAAATATAAATGCTTTGTGGTGTTTTCTTGACTGGTAGCCATAAAGGAAGTAAACAGATCAGAAACACTTCTCGTAGTAGCATAAGATGATTTGTGGTGTTTTCTTTAATGGTTACCACCCATAAATGAAGTACTTTGATCAGAAACACTTCTCATAGAAGTAAAAATTCTTTGTGGTGTTTTCTTGATTGTTTAACACCCATAAATGAAGTAAACAGATCTGAAACACTTCTCGTAGTAGCATAAGATGATTTGTGTTGTTTTCATTAATGGTTACCACTCATAAATGAAGTACTCTGATTAGAAACACTTCTCATAGAAGCATAAGTGCTTTCTGGTGTTTATTGAATGGTTATCGCCCATAAATGAAGTACTTTGAACATAAACACTTCTCATTGAAGCATAAATGCTTTGTTATGTTTTCTTGAATGGTTATCACCCATAAATGAAGTAAACAGATCCAAAACACTTCTCGTAGTAGCATAAGATGATTTGTGGTGTTTTCTATAATGGTTACCACCAATAAATGATGTACTCTGATTAGAAACACTTCTCATAGAACCATAAGTGCTTTGTGGTGTTATCTTGAATGGTTATCACCTATAAATGAAGTACTTTGATTAGAAACACTTCTCATAGAAATATAAATGCTTTGTGGTGTTTTCTTGACTGGTTACCAGCCATAAAGGAAGTAAACAGATCGGAAACACTTCTCGTAGTAGCATAAGATGATTTGTGGTGTTTTCTTTAATGGTTACCACCCATAAATGAAGTACTTTGAACATAAACATTTTTCATTGAAGCATAAATGCTTTGTTGTGTTTTCTTGAATAGTTATCACCCATAAATGAAGTAAACAGATCCGAAACACTTCTCGTAGTAGCATAAGATGATTTGTGGTGTTTTCTATAATGGTTACCACCAATAAATGAAGTACTTTGATTAAAAACACTTCTCATAGAAGCATAAGTGCTTTGTGGTGTTATCTTGAATGGTTATCACGTATAAATGAAGAACTTTGATAAGAAACACTTCTCATTGAAGTATAAATGCTTGGTGGTGTTATATTGAATGGTTACCACCCATAAATGAAGTAAACAGATCTGAAACACTCCTCGTAGTAGCATAAGATGATTTGTGGTGTTTTCTTTAATTGTTACCAGTCAATAATTGAAGTACTCTGATTAGAAACACTTCTCATAGAAGCATACGTGGTTTGTGGTGTTTATGGAATGGTTATCACCCACAAATGAAGTACTTTGATCAGAAACACTTCTCATAGAAGTATAAATGCTTTGTGGTGTTTTCTTGAATGGTTACCACCCATAAATGAAGTAAACAGATCTGAAACACTTCTCGTAGTAGCATAAGATGATTTGTGGTGTTTTCTTTAATGGTTACCACCCATAAATTAAGTACTCTGATTAGAAACACTTCTCGTAGTAGCATAAGATGGTTTGTCGTGTTTTCTTTAATGGTTACCACCCTTAAATTAAGTACTCTGATTAGAAACAATTCTCATAGAAGCATAAGTGCTTTGTGGTGTTATCTTGAATGGTTATCACCTATAAATAAAGTACTTTGATTAGAAACACTTCTCATAGAAATATAAATGCTTTGTGGTGTTTTCTTAAATGGTTACCATCCATAAATGAAGTAAACAGATCTGAAACACTTCTCGTAGTAGCATAAGATGATTTGTGGTGTTTTCTTTAATGGTTACCACCCATATATTAAGTACTCTGATTAAAAACACTTCTCGTAGTAGCATAAGATGGTTTGTGGTATTTTCTTTAATGGTTACCACCCATAAATTAAATACTCTGATTAGAAACACTTCGCATAGAAGCATAAGTGCTTTGTGGTGTTATCTTGAATGGTTATCACCTTTAAATGAAATACTTTGATTAGAAACACTTCTCATAGAAATATAAATGTTTTGTGGTGTTTTCTTGACTGGTTACCACCCATAAATGAAGTACTTGGATCAGAAACACTTCTCGTAGTAGCATAAGATGATTTGTGGTGTTTTCTTTAATGGTTACCACCCATAAATGAAGTACTTTGATCAGAAACACTTCTCATAGAAGTAAAAATTCTTTGTGGTGTTTTCTTGAATGTTTACCACCCATAAATGAAGTAAACAGATCTGAAACACTTCTCGCAATAGCATAAGATGATTTGTGTTGTTTTCATTAATGGTTACCACTCATAAATGAAGTACTCTCATTAGAAACACTTCTCATAGAAGCATAAGTGCTTTGTGGTGTTTATTGAATGGTTATCGCCCATAAATGAAGTACTTTGAACATAAACACTTCTCATTGAAGCATAAATGCTTTGTTGTGTTTTCTTGAATGGTTATCACCCATAAATGAAGTAAACAGATCCGAAACACTTCTCGTAGTAGCATAAGATGATTTGTGGTGTTTTCTATAATGGTTACCACCAATAAATGAAGTACTCTGATTAAAAACACTTCTCATAGAAGCATAAGAGCTTTGTGGTGTTTTCTTGAATGGTTATCGTCCATAAATGAAGTACTTTGATCAAAAATACTTCTCATAGAAGCATAAGTGCTTTGTGGTGTTAACTTGAATGGTTATCACCTATAAATTAAGTACTTTGATAAGAAACACTTCTCATTGAAGTATAAATGTTTTGTGGTGTTTTCCAGACTAGTTACCACCCATAATTGAAGTAAACAAATCTAAAACACTTCTCGTAGTAGCATAAGATGATTTGTGGTGTTTTCTTTAATGGACACCACCCATAAATGATGTAATCTGATTAGAAACACTTCTCATAGAAATAAGATGGTTTGTCGTGTTTTCTTTAATGGTTACCACCCATAAATTAAGTACTCTGATTAGAAACAATTCTCATAGAAGCATAAGTGCTTTGTGGTGTTATCTTGAATGGTTATCACCTATAAATAAAGTACTTTGATTAGAAACACTTCTCATAGAAATATAAATGCTTTGAGGTGTTTTCTTGACTGGTTACCAGCCATAAAGGAAGTAAACAGATCAGAAACACTTCTCGTAGTAGCATAAGATGATTTGTGGTGTTTTTCTTTAATGGTTACCACCCATAAAGGAAGTACTTTGATAAAAAACACTTCTCATAGAAGAATAAGTGCTTTGTGGTGTTATGTTGAATGCTTATCACTTATAAATGAAGTACTTTGATAATAAACACTACTCATAGAAGTATATGTGCTTTGTGGTGTTTTCTTAAATGGTTACCATCCATAAATGAAGTAAATAGATCTCAAACACTTCTCGTAGTAGCATAAGATGATTTGTGGTGTTTTCTTTAATGGTTACCATCCATAAATGAAGTACTCTGATTAGAAACACTTATCATAGAAGCATACGTGGTTTGTGGTGTTTCTTGAATGGTTATCACTCATAAATGAAGTATGTTGCTTAGAAACACTTCTCATAGAAGCATAAGTGCTTTGTGGTGTTTTCTTGAATGGTAATCACCCATAAATGAAGTAAACCGATCTGAAACACTACTCGTAGTAGCATAAGATGATTTGTGCTGTTTTCTTGAATGGTTACCACTCGTAAATGAAGTACTCTGATTAGAAACACTTCTCATAGAAGCATAAGTGCTTTGTGGTGTTTATTGAATGGTTATCACCCACAAATGAAGTACATTGATCAGAAACACTTCTCATAGAAGTATAAATGCTTTGTGGTGTTTTCTTGAGTGGTTACCACCCATAAATGAAGTAAACAGATCTGAAACACTTCTCGTAGTAGCAAAAGATGATTTGTGGTGTTTTCTTTAATGGATAACACCCATAAATGAAGTACTCTGATTAGAAACACTTATCATAGAAGCATACGTGGTTTGTGGTCTTTCTTGAATGGTTATCACCCATAAATGAAGTACGTTGCTTAGAAACACTTCTCATAGAAGCATAAGTGCTTTGTGGTGTTTTCTTGAATGGTTATCACTCATAAATGAAGTAAACTGATCTGAAACAGTACTCGTAGTAGCATAAGATGATTTGTTGTGTTTTCTTTAATGATTACCACTTGTAAATGAAGTACTCTGATTAGAAACACTTCTCATAGAAGCATAAATGCTTTGTGGTGTTTATTGAATGGTTATGACACACAAATGAAGTACTTTGATCAGAAACACTTCTCATAGAAGTATAAATGCTTTGTGGTGTTTTCTTGAATGGTTACCACCCATAAATGAAGTAAACAGATATGGAACACTTCTCGTAGTAGCATAAGATGATTTGTGGTGTTTTCTTTAATGGTTACCACCCATAAATTAAGTACTCTGATTAGAAACACTTCTCGTAGTAGCATAAGATGGTTTGTGGTATTTTCTTTAATGGTTGCCACCCATAAATTAAGTACTCTGATTAGAAACACTTCTCATAGAAGCCTAAATGCTTTGTGGTGTTATCTTGAATGGTTATCACCTATAAATGAAGTACTTTGATTAGAAACACTTCTCATAGAAATATAAATGCTTTGTGGTGTTTTCTTGATTGGTTACCAGCCATAAAGGAAGTAAACAGATCAGAAACACTTCTCGTAGTAGCATAAGATGATTTGTGGTGTTTTCTTTAATGGTTACCACCCATAAATGAAGTACTTTGATCAGAAACACTTCTCATAGAAGTAAAAATTCTTTGTGGTGTTTATTGAATGGTTATCACCCACAAATGAAGTACATTGATCAGAAACACTTCTCATAGAAGTATAAATGCTTTGTGGTGTTTTCTTGAATGGTTACCACCCATAAATGAAGTAAACAGATCTGAAACACTTCTCGTAGTAGCATAAAATGATTTGTGGTGTTTTCTTTAATGGTTACCACTCATAAATGAAGTACTCTGATCAGAAACACATCTCATAGTAGGATAAAATCATTTGTGGTGTTTTCTTGAATAGTTATCACCCACAATTGAAGTACTTTGGTGAGAAACACTTCTCACAGAAGCATAAATGCGTTGAAGTGTTTCCTTGAATGGTTACCACCCATAAATGAAGTAAACAGATCTGAAACACTTCTCGTAGTAGTATATGATGATTTTGTGGTGTTTTCTTAAATGGTTACCACCCATAAATGAAGTACTCTGATTAGAAACACTTTTCATAGCAGCATAAGTGCTTTGTGGTGTTTTTGAATGGTTATCACCCATAAATAAAGTACGTCGATCAGAAACACTTCTCATAGAAGCATAAGTGATTTTTGGTGTTTATTGAATAGTTATCACCCATAAATGAAGTACTTTGAACATAAACACTTCTCATTGAAGCATAAATGCTTTGTTGTGTTTTCTTGAATGGTTATCACACGTAAATGAAGTAAACATATCTGAAACACTTCTCGTAGTAGCATAAGATGATTTGTGGTGTTTTCTATAATGGTTACCACCAATAAATGAAGTACTCTGATTAAAAACACTTCTCATAGAAGCATAAGAGCTTTGTGGTGTTTTCTTGAATGGTTATCATCCATAAATGAAGTACTTTGATCAAAACACTTCTCATAGAAGCATAAGTGCTTTGTGGTGTTATCTTGAATGGTTATCACGTATAAATGAAGAACTTTGATAAGAAACACTTCTCATAGAAGTATAAATGCTTGGTGGTGTTATATTGAATGGTTACCACCCATAAATGAAGTAAACAGATCTGAAACACTTCTCGTAGTAGCATAAGATGATTTGTGGTGTTTTCTTTAATGGTTACCACCCATAAATGAAGTACTCTGATTAGAAACACTTATCATAGAAGCATATGTGGTTTGTGGTGTTTCTTGAATGGTTATCACTCACAAATGAAGTATGTTGCTTAGAAACACTTCTCATAGAAGCATAAGTGCTTTGTGGTGTTATCTTGAATGGTTATCACCTATAAATGAAGTACTTTGATTAGAAACACTTCTCATAGAAATATAAATGCTTTGTGGTGTTTTCTTGATTGGTTACCAGCCATAAAGGAAGTAAACAGATCAGAAACACTTCTCGTAGTAGCATAAGATGATTTGTGGTGTTTTCTTTAATGGTTACCACCCATAAATGAAGTACTTTGATCAGAAACACTTCTCATAGAAGTAAAAATTCTTTGTGGTGTTTATTGAATGGTTATCACCCACAAATGAAGTACATTGATCAGAAACACTTGTCATAGAAGTATAAATGCTTTGTGGTGTTTTCTTGAATGGTTACCACCCATAAATGAAGTAAACAGATCTGAAACACTTCTCGTAGTAGCATAAGATGATTTGTGGTGTTTTCTTTAATGGTTCCCACTCATAAATGAAGTACTCTGATCAGAAACACATCTCATAGTAGGATAAAATCATTTGTGGTGTTTTCTTGAATAGTTATCACCCACAATTGAAGTACTTTGGTGAGAAACACTTCTCACAGAAGCATAAATGCGTTGAAGTGTTTCCTTGAATGGTTACCACCCATAAATGAAGTAAACAGATCTGAAACACTTCTCGTAGTAGTATATGATGATTTTGTGGTGTTTTCTTAAATGGTTACCACCCATAAATGAAGTACTCTGATTAGAAACACTTTTCATAGCAGCATAAGTGCTTTGTGGTGTTTTTGAATGGTTATCACCCATAAATAAAGTACGTCGATCAGAAACACTTCTCATAGAAGCATAAGTGATTTTTGGTGTTTATTGAATAGTTATCACCCATAAATGAAGTACTTTGAACATAAACACTTCTCATTGAAGCATAAATGCTTTGTTGTGTTTTCTTGAATGGTTATCACACGTAAATGAAGTAAACATATCTGAAACACTTCTCGTAGTAGCATAAGACGATTTGTGGTGTTTTCTATAATGGTTACCACCAATAAATGAAGTACTCTGATTAAAAACACTTCTCATAGAAGCATAAGAGCTTTGTGGTGTTTTCTTGAATGGTTATCATCCATAAATGAAGTACTTTGATCAAAACACTTCTCATAGAAGCATAAGTGCTTTGTGGTGTTATCTTGAATGGTTATCACGTATAAATGAAGAACTTTGATAAGAAACACTTCTCATAGAAGTATAAATGCTTGGTGGTGTTATATTGAATGGTTACCACCCATAAATGAAGTAAACAGATCTGAAACACTTCTCGTAGTAGCATAAGATGATTTGTGGTGTTTTCTTTAATGGTTACCACCCATAAATGAAGTACTCTGATTAGAAACACTTATCATAGAAGCATATGTGGTTTGTGGTGTTTCTTGAATGGTTATCACTCACAAATGAAGTATGTTGCTTAGAAACACTTCTCATAGAAGCATAAGTGCTTTGTGGTGTTTTCTTGAATGGTTATCACCCATAAATGAAGTAAACTGATCTGAAACACTACTCGTAGTAGCATAAGATGAGTTGTGCTGTTTTCTTTAATGGTTACCACTCGTAAATGAAGTACTCTGATTAGAAACACTTCTCATAGAAGCATACGTGGTTTGTGGTGTTTATTGAATGGTTATCACGCACAAATGAAGTACATTGATCAGAAACACTTGTCATAGAAGTATAAATGCTTTGTGGTGTTTTCTTGAATGGTTACCACCCATAAATGAAGTAAACAGATCTGAAACACTTCTCGTAGTAGCATAAGATGATTTGTGGTGTTTTCTTTAATGGTTCCCACTCATAAATGAAGTACTCTGATCAGAAACACATCTCATAGTAGGATAAAATCATTTGTGGTGTTTTCTTGAATAGTTATCACCCACAATTGAAGTACTTTGGTGAGAAACACTTCTCACAGAAGCATAAATGCGTTGAAGTGTTTCCTTGAATGGTTACCACCCATAAATGAAGTAAACAGATCTGAAACACTTCTCGTAGTAGTATATGATGATTTTGTGGTGTTTTCTTAAATGGTTACCACCCATAAATGAAGTACTCTGATTAGAAACACTTTTCATAGCAGCATAAGTGCTTTGTGGTGTTTTTGAATGGTTATCACCCATAAATAAAGTACGTCGATCAGAAACACTTCTCATAGAAGCATAAGTGATTTTTGGTGTTTATTGAATAGTTATCACCCATAAATGAAGTACTTTGAACATAAACACTTCTCATTGAAGCATAAATGCTTTGTTGTGTTTTCTTGAATGGTTATCACACGTAAATGAAGTAAACATATCTGAAACACTTCTCGTAATAGCATAAGACGATTTGTGGTGTTTTCTATAATGGTTACCACCAATAAATGAAGTACTCTGATTAAAAACACTTCTCATAGAAGCATAAGAGCTTTGTGGTGTTTTCTTGAATGGTTATCATCCATAAATGAAGTACTTTGATCAAAACACTTCTCATAGAAGCATAAGTGCTTTGTGGTGTTATCTTGAATGGTTATCACGTATAAATGAAGAACTTTGATAAGAAACACTTCTCATAGAAGTATAAATGCTTGGTGGTGTTATATTGAATGGTTACCACCCATAAATGAAGTAAACAGATCTGAAACACTTCTCGTAGTAGCATAAGATGATTTGTGGTGTTTTCTTTAATGGTTACCACCCATAAATGAAGTACTCTGATTAGAAACACTTATCATAGAAGCATATGTGGTTTGTGGTGTTTCTTGAATGGTTATCACTCACAAATGAAGTATGTTGCTTAGAAACACTTCTCATAGAAGCATAAGTGCTTTGTGGTGTTTTCTTGAATGGTTATCACCCATAAATGAAGTAAACTGATCTGAAACACTACTCGTAGTAGCATAAGATGAGTTGTGCTGTTTTCTTTAATGGTTACCACTCGTAAATGAAGTACTCTGATTAGAAACACTTCTCATAGAAGCATACGTGGTTTGTGGTGTTTATTGAATGGTTATCACCCACAAATGAAGTACTTTGATCAGAAACACTTCTCATAGAAGTATAAATGCTTTGTGGTGTTTTCTTGAATGGTTACCACCCATAAATGAAGTAAACAGATCTGAAACACTTCTCGTAGTATCATAAGATGATTTGTGGTGTTTTCTTTAATGGTTACCACCCATAAATGAAGTACTTTGATCAGAAACACTTCTAATAGAAGTAAAAATTCTTTGTGGTGTTTATTGAATGGTTATCACCCACAAATGAAGTACATTGATCAGAAACACTTCTCATAGAAGTATAAATGCTTTGTGGTGTTTTCTTGAATGGTTACCACCCATAAATGAAGTAAACAGATCTGAAACACTTCTCGTAGTAGCATAAGATGATTTGTGGTGTTTTCTATAATGGTTACCACCAATAAATGAAGTACTCTGATTAAAAACACTTCTCATAGAAGCATAAGAGCTTTGTGGTGTTTTCTTGAATGGTTATCATCCATAAATGAAGTACTTTGATCAAAACACTTCTCATAGAAGCATAAGTGCTTTGTGGTGTTATCTTGAATGGTTATCACGTATAAATGAAGAACTTTGATAAGAAACACTTCTCATAGAAGTATAAATGCTTGGTGGTGTTATATTGAATGGTTACCACCCATAAATGAAGTAAACAGATCTGAAACACTTCTCGTAGTAGCATAAGATGATTTGTGGTATTTTCTTTAATGGTTACCACCCATAAATGAAGTACTCTGATTAGAAACACTTATCATAGAAGCATATGTGGTTTGTGGTGTTTCTTGAATGGTTATCACTCACAAATGAAGTATGTTGCTTAGAAACACTTCTCATAGAAGCATAAGTGCTTTGTGGTGTTTTCTTGAATGGTTATCACCCATAAATGAAGTAAACCGATCTGAAACACTACTCGTAGTAGCATAAGATGATTTGTGCTGTTTTCTTTAATGGTTACCACTCGTAAATGAAGTACTCTGATTAGAAACACTTCTCATAGAAGCATACGTGGTTTGTGGTGTTTATTGAATGGTTATCACCCACAAATGAAGTACTTTGATCAGAAACACATCTCATTGAAGTATAAATGCTTTGTGGTGTTTTCTTGAATGGTTACCACCCATAAATGAAGTAAACAGATCTGAAACACTTCTCGTAGTAGCATAAGATGATTTGTGTTGTTTTCTTTAATGGTTACCACCCATAAATGAAGTACTTTGATCAGAAACACTTCTCATAGAAGTATAAATGCATTGTGGTGTTTTCTTGAATGGTTACCACCCATAAATGAAGTAAACAGATCTGAAACACTTCTCGTAGTAGCATAAGATGATTTGTGGTGTTTTCTTTAATGGTTACCACTCATAAATGAAGTACTCTGATCAGAAACACATCTCATAGTAGGATAAAATCATTTGTGGTGTTTTCTTGAATAGTTATCACCCACAATTGAAGTACTTTGGTGAGAAACACTTCTCACAGAAGCATAAATGCGTTGAAGTGTTTCCTTGAATGGTTACCACCCATAAATGAAGTAAACAGATCTGAAACACTTCTCGTAGTAGTATATGATGATTTTGTGGTGTTTTCATTAATGGTTATCATTCATAAAGGAAGTGCTCTGATTAGAAACACTTTTCATAGCAGCATAAGTGCTTTGTGGTGTTTTTGAATGGTTATCACCCATAAATAAAGTACGTCGATCAGAAACACTTCTCATAGATGCATAAGTGATTTTTGGTGTTTATTGAATAGTTATCACCCATAAATGAAGTACTTTGAACATAAACACTTCTCATTGAAGCATAAATGCTTTGTTGTGTTTTCTTGAATGGTTATCACACGTAAATGAAGTAAACATATCTGAAACACTTCTCGTAGTAGCATAAGATGATTTGTGGTGTTTTCTATAATGGTTACCACCAATAAATGAAGTACTCTGATTAAAAACACTTCTCATAGAAGCATAAGAGCTTTGTGGTGTTTTCTTGAATGGTTATCATCCATAAATGAAGTACTTTGATCAAAACACTTCTCATAGAAGCATAAGTGCTTTGTGGTGTTATCTTGAATGGTTATCACGTATAAATGAAGAACTTTGATAAGAAACACTTCTCATAGAAGTATAAATGCTTGGTGGTGTTATATTGAATGGTTACCACCCATAAATGAAGTAAACAGATCTGAAACACTTCTCGTAGTAGCATAAGATGATTTGTGGTATTTTCTTTAATGGTTACCACCCATAAATGAAGTACTCTGATTAGAAACACTTATCATAGAAGCATATGTGGTTTGTGGTGTTTCTTGAATGGTTATCACTCACAAATGAAGTATGTTGCTTAGAAACACTTCTCATAGAAGCATAAGTGCTTTGTGGTGTTTTCTTGAATGGTTATCACCCATAAATGAAGTAAACCGATCTGAAACACTACTCGTAGTAGCATAAGATGATTTGTGCTGTTTTCTTTAATGGTTACCACTCGTAAATGAAGTACTCTGATTAGAAACACTTCTCATAGAAGCATACGTGGTTTGTGGTGTTTATTGAATGGTTATCACCCACAAATGAAGTACTTTGATCAGAAACACATCTCATTGAAGTATAAATGCTTTGTGGTGTTTTCTTGAATGGTTACCACCCATAAATGAAGTAAACAGATCTGAAACAATTCTCGTAGTAGCATAAGATGATTTGTGGTGTTTTCTTTAATGGTTACCACCCATAAATGAAGTACTTTGATCAGAAACACTTCTCATAGAAGTATAAATGCATTGTGGTGTTTTCTTGAATGGTTACCACCCATAAATGAAGTAAACAGATCTGAAACACTTCTCGTAGTAGCATAAGATGATTTGTGGTGTTTTCTTTAATGGTTACCACTCATAAATGAAGTACTCTGATCAGAAACACATCTCATAGTAGGATAAAATCATTTGTGGTGTTTTCTTGAATAGTTATCACCCACAATTGAAGTACTTTGGTGAGAAACACTTCTCACAGAAGCATAAATGCGTTGAAGTGTTTCCTTGAATGGTTACCACCCATAAATGAAGTAAACAGATCTGAAACACTTCTCGTAGTAGTATATGATGATTTTGTGGTGTTTTCATTAATGGTTATCACTCATAAAGGAAGTGCTCTGATTAGAAACACTTTTCATAGCAGCATAAGTGCTTTGTGGTGTTTTTGAATGGTTATCACCCATAAATAAAGTACGTCGATCAGAAACACTTCTGATAGATGCATAAGTGATTTTTGGTGTTTATTGAATAGTTATCACCCATAAATGAAGTACTTTGAACATAAACACTTCTCATTGAAGCATAAATGCTTTGTTGTGTTTTCTTGAATGGTTATCACACGTAAATGAAGTAAACATATCTGAAACACTTCTCGTAGTAGCATAAGATGATTTGTGGTGTTTTCTATAATGGTTACCACCAATAAATGAAGTACTCTGATTAAAAACACTTCTCATAGAAGCATAAGAGCTTTGTGGTGTTTTCTTGAATGGTTATCATCCATAAATGAAGTACTTTGATCAAAACACTTCTCATAGAAGCATAAGTGCTTTGTGGTGTTATCTTGAATGGTTATCACGTATAAATGAAGAACTTTGATAAGAAACACTTCTCATAGAAGTATAAATGCTTGGTGGTGTTATATTGAATGGTTACCACCCATAAATGAAGTAAACAGATCTGAAACACTTCTCGTAGTAGCATAAGATGATTTGTGGTATTTTCTTTAATGGTTACCACCCATAAATGAAGTACTCTGATTAGAAACACTTATCATAGAAGCATATGTGGTTTGTGGTGTTTCTTGAATGGTTATCACTCACAAATGAAGTATGTTGCTTAGAAACACTTCTCATAGAAGCATAAGTGCTTTGTGGTGTTTTCTTGAATGGTTATCACCCATAAATGAAGTAAACCGATCTGAAACACTACTCGTAGTAGCATAAGATGATTTGTGCTGTTTTCTTTAATGGTTACCACTCGTAAATGAAGTACTCTGATTAGAAACACTTCTCATAGAAGCATACGTGGTTTGTGGTGTTTATTGAATGGTTATCACCCACAAATGAAGTACTTTGATCAGAAACACTTCTCATAGAAGTATAAATGCTTTGTGGTGTTTTCTTGAATGGTTACCACCCATAAATGAAGTAAACAGATCTGAAACACTTCTCGTAGTAGCATAAGATGATTTGTGGTGTTTTCTTTAATGGTTACCACCCATAAATTAAGTACTCTGATTAGAAACACTTCTCGTAGTAGCATAAGATGGTTTGTCGTGTTTTCTTTAATGGTTACCACCCATAAATTAAGTACTCTGATTAGAAACAATTCTCATAGAAGCATAAGTGCTTTGTGGTGTTATCTTGATTGGTTATCACCTATAAATGAAGTACTTTGATTAGAAACACTTCTCATAGAAATATAAATGTTTTGTGGTGTTTTCTTGACTGGTTACCAGCCATAAAGGAAGTAAACAGATCAGAAACACTTCTCGTAGTAGCATAAGATGATTTGTGGTGTTTTCTTTAATGGTTAGCACCCATAAATGAAGTACTTTGATCTGAAACACTTCTCGTAGTAGCATAAGATGATTTGTGGTGTTTTCTTTAATGGTTACCACCCATAAATTAAGTACTCTTATTAGAAACACTTCTCGTAGTAGCATAAGATGGTTTGTGGTGTTTTCTTTAATGGTTACCACCCATAAATTAAGTACTCTGATTAGAAACACTTCTCATAGAAGCATAAGTGCTTTGTGGTGTTATCTTGAATGGTTATCACCTATAAATAAAGTACTTTGATTAGAAACACTTCTCATAGAAATATAAATGCTTTGTGGTGTTTTCTTAAATGGTTACCATCCATAAATGAAGTAAACAGATCTGAAACACTTCTCGTAGTAGGATAAGATGATTTGTGGTGTTTTCTTTAATGGTTACCACCCATAAATTAAGTACTCTGATTAAAAACACTTCTCGTAGTAGCATAAGATGTTTTGTGGTATTTTCTTTAATGGTTACCACCCATAAATTAAATACTCTGATTAGAAACACTTCGCATAGAAGCATAAGTGCTTTGTGGTGTTATCTTGAATGGTTATCACCTATAAATGAAGTACTTTGATTAGAAACACTTCTCATAGAAATATAAATGTTTTGTGGTGTTTTCTTGACTGGTTACCAGCCATAAAGGAAGTAAACAGATCAGAAACACTTCTCGTAGTAGCATAAGATGATTTGTGGTATTTTCTTTAATGGTTACCACCCATAAATGAAGTACTTTGATCTGAAACACTTCTCGTAGTAGCATAAGATGATTTGTGGTGTTTTCTTTAATGGTTACCACCCATAAATTAACTACTCTGATTAGAAACACTTCTCGTAGTAGCATAAGATGGTTTGTGGTGTTTTCTTTAATGGTTACCACCCATAAATTAAGTACTCTGATTAGAAACACTTCTCATAGAAGCATAAGTGCTTTGTGGTGTTATCTTGAATGGTTATCACCTATAAATAAAGTACTTTGATTAGAAACACTTCTCATAGAAATATAAATGATTTGTGGTGTTTTCTTGACTGGTTACTAGCCATAAAGGAAGTAAATAGATCAGAAACACTTCTCGTAGTAGCATAAGATGATTTGTGGTGTTTTCTTTAATAGTTACCACCCATAAATGAAGTAATTTGATCAGAAACACTTCTCATAGAAGTAAAAATTCTTTGTGGTGATTTCTTGAATGTTTACCACCCATAAATGAAGTAAACAGATCTAAAACACTTCTCGTAGTAGCATAAGATGATTTGTGGTGTTTTCTTTAATGGTTACCACCCATAAATGAAGTACTTTGATCAGAAACACTTCTCATAGAAGTAAAAATTCTTTGTGGTGTTTTCTTGAATGTTTACCACCCATAAATGAAGTAAACAGATCTGAAACACTTCTCGTAGTAGCATAAGATGATTTGTGTTGTTTTCATTAATGGTTACCACTCATAAATGAAGTACTCTGATTAGAAACACTTCTCATAGAACCATAAGTGCTTTGTGGTGTTTATTGAATGGTTATCGCCCATAAATGAAGTACTTTGAACATAAACACTTCTCATTGAAGCATAAATGCTTTGTTGTGTTTTCTTGAATGGTTATCACCCATAAATGAAGTAAACAGATCCGAAACACTTCTCGTAGTAGCATAAGATGATTTGTGGTGTTTTCTATAATGGTTACCACCAATAAATGAAGTACTCTGATTAAAAACACTTCTCATAGAAGCATAAGAGCTTTGTGGTGTTTTCTTGAATGGTTATCGTCCATAAATGAAGTACTTTGATCAAAAATACTTCTCATAGAAGCATAAGTGCTTTGTGGTGTTAACTTGAATGGTTATCACCTATAAATGAAGTACTTTGATAAGAAACACTTCTCATTGAAGTATAAATGTTTTGTGGTGTTTTCCAGACTGGTTACCACCCATAATTGAAGTAAACAAATCTAAAACACTTCTCGTACTAGCATAAGATGATTTGTGGTGTTTTATTTAATGGTTACCACCCATAAATGAAGTACTTTGATCAGAAACACTTCACATAGAAGCATAAGTGATTTGTGGTGTTTTCTTGAAAGATTACCACCCATAAAAGAAGTAAACAGATCTGAAACACTTCTCATGGTAGTATAAGATGATTTGTGGTGTTTTCTTTAATGGTTACCACAAATAAATGATGTACTCTGATCAGAAACACTTCTCATAGAAGCATAAGTGCTTTGTGGTGTTTTTCTGAATGGTTATCACCCATAAATGAAGTACTTTGATCAGAAACACTTCTCATAGTAGCATAAGTGCTTTGTGGCATTTTCTTGAATGGTTATCACCCATAAATGAAGTACTTTGATCATAAACACTTCTCATAGAAGTATAAATGCTTTGTTGAGTTTTCTTGAATGTTTGCCACCCATAAATGAAGTAAACAGATCTGAAACACTTCTCGTAGTAGTATAAGATGATTTGTGGTGTTTTCTTTAATGGTTAACACCCATAAATGAAGTACTCTATGAGAAACACTTGTCATAGAAGCATAAGTGCTTTGTGGTGTTATGTTGAATGGTTATCACCCATATATGAAGTACTATGATCATAAACAGTTCTCGTAGAAGTATAAAAGTTTTGTGGTGTTTTCTTTAATGGTTACCACCCATATATGTTAACATATCTGAAACACTTCTCGTAGTAGCATAAGATGATTTGTGCTGTTTTTCTTTAATGGTTACCACCCATAAATGAAGTACTCTAATTAGAAACACTTCACATAGAAGCATAAGTGATTTGTGGTGTTTTCTTGAATGGTCATCACCCATAAATGAAGTACTTTGATCAGAAACACTTCACATAGAAGCTAAGTGCTTTGTGGTGTTTTCTTGAATGTTTCCCACCCATAAAAGAAGTAAACAGATCTGAAACACTTCTCGTGATAGTATAAGATGATTTGTGGTGTTTTCTTTAATGGTTTCCACAAATACATGAAGTACTCTGATTAGAAACACTTCTCATAGAATCATAAGTGATTTGTGGTGTTTTTTTGAATGGTTACCACCTATAAATGAAGTAAACAGATCTGAAACACTTCTCGTAGTAGAATAAGATGATTTGTGGTGTTTTCTTTAATGGTAACCACCCATAAATGGAGTACTCTTATGAGAAACACTTCTCATAGAAGCATAAGTGCTTTGTGGTGTTTCTTGAATGGTTATCACCAATAAATGAAGTACTTTGATCAGAAACACTTCTCGTAGAAACATAAATGCTTTGTGGTGTTTTCTTGAATGGTTACCACCCATATATGTAAACATATCTGAAACACTTCTCGTACTAGCATAAGATGATTTGTGGTGTTTTATTTAATGGTTACCAACCATAAATGAAGTACTTTGATCAGAAACACTTCACATAGAAGCATAAGTGCTTTGTGGTGTTTATTTGAATGATTACCACCCATAAAAGAAGTAAACAGATCTGAAACACTTCTCGTGATAGTATAAGATGATTTGTGGTGATTTCTTTAATGGTTTCCACAAATAAATGAAGTACTCTGATTAGAAACACTTCTCATAGAATCATAAGTGATTTGTGGTGTTTTCTTGAATGGTTACCACCTATAAATGAAGTAAACAGATCTGAAACACTTCTCGTAGTAGAATAAGATGATTTGTGGTGTTTTCTTTAATGGTAACCACCGATAAATAGAGTACTCTTATGAGAAACACTTCTCATAGAAGCATAAGTGCTTTGTGGTGTTTCTTGAATGGTTATCACCAATAAATGAAGTACTTTGATCAGAAACACTTCTCGTAGAAACATAAATGCTTTGTGGTGTTTTCTTGAATGGTTACCACCCATATATGTAAACATTTCTGAAACAGTTCTCGTACTAGCATAAGATGATTTGTGGTGTTTTATTTAATAGTTACCACCCATAAATGAAGTAAACAGATTTGAAAAATTTCTCGTAGTAGTATAAGATGATTTGTGGTATTTTCTTTAATGGTTACCACAAATAAATGAAGTACTCTGATTAGAAACACTTCTCATAGAAGCATAATTGCTTTGTGGTGTTTTCTTGAATGGTTACCACCTTTAAATGAAGTAAACAGATATGAAACACTTCTCGTAGTAGTATAAGATGATTTATGGTGTTTTCTTTAATGGTTACCACCCATAAATGAAGTACTCTATGAGAAACACTTTTCATAGAAGTATAAGTGCTTTGTGGTGTTATGTTGAATGGTTATCACTCATATATGAAGTACTTTGATCATAAACACTTCTCGTAGAAGTATAAATGCTTTGTGGTGTTTTCTTTAATGGTTACCACCATATATGTAAACATATCTGAAACACTTCTCGTAGTAGCATAAGATGATTTGTGCTGTTTTTCTTTAATGGTTACCACCCATAAATGAAGTACTCTAATTAGAAACACTTCACATAGAAGCATAAGTGATTTCTGGTGTTTTCTTGAATGGTCATCACCCATAAATGAAGTACTTTGATCAGAAACACTTCACATAGAAGCATAAGTGCTTTGTGGTGTTTTCTTGAATGATTACCACCCATAAAAGAAGTAAACAGATCTGAAACACTTCTCGTGATAGTATAAGATGATTTGTGGTGTTTTCTTTAATGGTTTCCACAAATAAATGAAGTACTCTGATTAGAAACACTTCTCATAGAAGCATAAGTGATTTGTGGTGTTTTCTTGAATGGTTACCACCTATAAATGAAGTAAACATATCTGAAACACTTCTCGTAGTAGAATAAGATGATTTCTGGTGTTTTCTTTAATGGTAACCACCCATAAATGGAGTACTCTTATGAGAAACACTTCTCATAGAAGCATAAGTGCTTTGTGGTGTTTCTTGAATGGTTATCACCAATAAATGAAGAACTTTTATCAGAAACACTTCTCGTAGAAACATAAATGCTTTGTGGTGTTTTCTTGAATGGTTACCACCCATATATGTAAACATATCTGAAACACTTCTCGTACTAGCATAAGATGATTTGTGGTGTTTTATTTAATAGTTACCACCCATAAATGAAGTACTTTGATCAGAAACACTTCACATAGAAGCATAAGTGCTTTGTGGTGTTTGCTTGAATGATTACCACCCATAAAAGAAGTAAACAGATCTGAAACACTTCTTGTGGTAGTATAATATGATTTGTGGTGTTTTCTTTAATGGTTACCAGAAATAAATGATGTACTCTCTTCTCATAGAAACATAAGTGCTTTGTGTTGTTTTTCTGAATGGTTATCACCCATAAATGAAGTACTTTGATCAGAAACACTTCTCATAGTAGCATAAGTGCTTTGTGGCATTTTCTTGAATGGTTATCACCCATAAATGAAGTACTTTGATCAGAAACACTTCTCATAGAAGTATAAATGCTTTGTTGAGTTTTCTTGAATGTTTGCCACCCATAAAAGAAGTAAACAGATCTGAAACACTTCTCGTAGTAGTATAAGATGATTTGTGGTATTTTCTTTAATGGTTACCACAAATAAATGAAGTACTCTGATTAGAAACACTTCTCATAGAAGCATAATTGCTTTGTGGTGTTTTCTTGAATGGTTACCACCTATAAATGAAGTAAACAGATCTGAAACACTTCTCGTAGTAGAATAAGATGATTTCTGGTGTTTTCTTTAATGGTAACCACCCATAAATGGAGTACTCTTATGAGAAACACTTCTCATAGAAGCATAAGTGCTTTGTGGTGTTTCTTGAATGGTTATCACCAATAAATGAAGTACTTTTATCAGAAACACTTCTCGTAGAAACATAAATGCTTTGTGGTGTTTTCTTGAATGGTTACCACCCATATATGTAAACATATCTGAAACACTTCTCGTACTAGCATAAGATGATTTGTGGTGTTTTATTTAATAGTTACCACCCATAAATGAAGTACTTTGATCAGAAACACTTCACATAGAAGCATAAGTGCTTTGTGGTGTTTGCTTGAATGATTACCACCCATAAAAGAAGTAAACAGATCTGAAACACTTCTTGTGGTAGTATAATATGATTTGTGGTGTTTTCTTTAATGGTTACCAGAAATAAATGATGTACTCTCTTCTCATAGAAACATAAGTGCTTTGTGTTGTTTTTCTGAATGGTTATCACCCATAAATGAAGTACTTTGATCAGAAACACTTCTCATAGTAGCATAAGTGCTTTGTGGCATTTTCTTGAATGGTTATCACCCATAAATGAAGTACTTTGATCAGAAACACTTCTCATAGAAGTATAAATGCTTTGTTGAGTTTTCTTGAATGTTTGCCACCCATAAAAGAAGTAAACAGATCTGAAACACTTCTCGTAGTAGTATAAGATGATTTGTGGTATTTTCTTTAATGGTTACCACAAATAAATGAAGTACTCTGATTAGAAACACTTCTCATAGAAGCATAATTGCTTTGTGGTGTTTTCTTGAATGGTTACCACCTTTAAATGAATTAAACAGATATGAAACACTTCTCGAAGTAGTATAAGATGATTTGTGGTGTTTTTTTTAATGGTTACCACCCATAAATGAAGTACTCTATGAGAAACAATTTTCATAGAAGCATAAGTGCTTTGTGGTGTTATGTTGAATGGTTATCACCCATATATGAAGTACTTTGATCATAAACACTTCTCGTAGAAGTATAAATGATTTGTGGTGTTTTTTTTAATGGTTACCACCCATATATGTAAACATATCTGAAACACTTCTCGTAGTAGCATAAGTTGATTTGTGCTGTTTTTCTTTAATGGTTACCACCCATAAATGAAGTACTCTAATTAGAAACACTTCACAGAGAAGCATAAGTGATTTGTGGTGTTTTCTTGAATGGTCATCACCCAGAAATGAAGTACTTTGATCAGAAACACTTCAAATAGAAGCATAAGTGCTTTGTGGTGTTTTCTTGAATGATTACCACCCTTAAAAGAAGTAAACAGATCTGAAACACTTCTCGTGATAGTATAAGATGATTTGTGGTGTTTTCTTTAATGGTTCCACAAATAAATGAAGTACTCTGATTAGAAACACTTCTCATAGAATCATAAGTGATTTGTGGTGTTTTCTTGAATGGTTACCACCTATAAATGACGTAAACAGATCTGAAACACTTCTCGTAGTAGAAGAAGATGATTTGTGGTGTTTTTTTTAATGGTAACCACCCATAAATGGAGTACTCTTATGAGAAACACTTCTCATAGAAGCATAAGTGCTTTGTGGTGTTTCTTGAATGGTTATCACCAATAAATGAAGTACTTTGATCAGAAACACTTCTCGTAGAAACATAAATGCTTTGTGGTGTTTTCTTGAATGGTTACCACCCATATATGTAAACATATCTGAAACACTTCTCGTACTAGCATAAGATGATTTGTGTTGTTTTATTTAATAGTTACCACCCATAAATGAAGTAAACAGATCTGAAACACTCCTCGTGGTAGTATAAGATGATTTGTGCTGTTTTCTTTAATGGTTACCACAAATAAATGATGTACTCTGATCAGAAACACTTCTCATAGAAACATAAGTGCTTTGTGTTGTTTTTCTGAATGGTTATCACCCATAAATGAAGTACTTTCATCAGAAACACTTCTCATAGAAGTATAAATGCTTTGTTGAGTTTTCTTGAATGTTTGCCACCCATAAAAGAAGTAAACAGATCTGAAACACTTCTCGTAGTAGTATAAGATGATTTGTGGTATTTTCTTTAATGGTTACCACAAATAAATGAAGTACTCTGATTAGAAACACTTCTCATAGAAGCATAATTGCTTTGTTGAGTTTTCTTGAATGTTTGCCACCCATAAATGAAGTAAACAGATCTGAAACACTTCTCGTAGTAGTATAAGATGATTTGTGGTGTTTTCTTTAATGGTTAACACCCATAAATGAAGTACTCTATGAGAAACACTTGTCATAGAAGCATAAGTGCTTTGTGGTGTTATGTTGAATGGTTATCACCCATATATGAAGTACTATGATCATAAACAGTTCTCGTAGAAGTATAAAAGTTTTGTGGTGTTTTCTTTAATGGTTACCACCCATATATGTTAACATATCTGAAACACTTCTCGTAGTAGCATAAGATGATTTGTGCTGTTTTTCTTTAATGGTTACCACCCATAAATGAAGTACTCTAATTAGAAACACTTCACATAGAAGCATAAGTGATTTGTGGTGTTTTCTTGAATGGTCATCACCCATAAATGAAGTACTTTGATCAGAAACACTTCACATAGAAGCTAAGTGCTTTGTGGTGTTTTCTTGAATGTTTCCCACCCATAAAAGAAGTAAACAGATCTGAAACACTTCTCGTGATAGTATAAGATGATTTGTGGTGTTTTCTTTAATGGTTTCCACAAATACATGAAGTACTCTGATTAGAAACACTTCTCATAGAATCATAAGTGATTTGTGGTGTTTTTTTGAATGGTTACCACCTATAAATGAAGTAAACAGATCTGAAACACTTCTCGTAGTAGAATAAGATGATTTGTGGTGTTTTCTTTAATGGTAACCACCCATAAATGGAGTACTCTTATGAGAAACACTTCTCATAGAAGCATAAGTGCTTTGTGGTGTTTCTTGAATGGTTATCACCAATAAATGAAGTACTTTGATCAGAAACACTTCTCGTAGAAACATAAATGCTTTGTGGTGTTTTCTTGAATGGTTACCACCCATATATGTAAACATATCTGAAACACTTCTCGTACTAGCATAAGATGATTTGTGGTGTTTTATTTAATGGTTACCAACCATAAATGAAGTACTTTGATCAGAAACACTTCACATAGAAGCATAAGTGCTTTGTGGTGTTTATTTGAATGATTACCACCCATAAAAGAAGTAAACAGATCTGAAACACTTCTCGTGATAGTATAAGATGATTTGTGGTGTTTTCTTTAATGGTTTCCACAAATAAATGAAGTACTCTGATTAGAAACACTTCTCATAGAATCATAAGTGATTTGTGGTGTTTTCTTGAATGGTTACCACCTATAAATGAAGTAAACAGATCTGAAACACTTCTCGTAGTAGAATAAGATGATTTGTGGTGTTTTCTTTAATGGTAACCACCGATAAATAGAGTACTCTTATGAGAAACACTTCTCATAGAAGCATAAGTGCTTTGTGGTGTTTCTTGAATGGTTATCACCAATAAATGAAGTACTTTGATCAGAAACACTTCTCGTAGAAACATAAATGCTTTGTGGTGTTTTCTTGAATGGTTACCACCCATATATGTAAACATTTCTGAAACAGTTCTCGTACTAGCATAAGATGATTTGTGGTGTTTTATTTAATAGTTACCACCCATAAATGAAGTAAACAGATTTGAAAAATTTCTCGTAGTAGTATAAGATGATTTGTGGTATTTTCTTTAATGGTTACCACAAATAAATGAAGTACTCTGATTAGAAACACTTCTCATAGAAGCATAATTGCTTTGTGGTGTTTTCTTGAATGGTTACCACCTTTAAATGAAGTAAACAGATATGAAACACTTCTCGTAGTAGTATAAGATGATTTATGGTGTTTTCTTTAATGGTTACCACCCATAAATGAAGTACTCTATGAGAAACACTTTTCATAGAAGTATAAGTGCTTTGTGGTGTTATGTTGAATGGTTATCACTCATATATGAAGTACTTTGATCATAAACACTTCTCGTAGAAGTATAAATGCTTTGTGGTGTTTTCTTTAATGGTTACCACCATATATGTAAACATATCTGAAACACTTCTCGTAGTAGCATAAGATGATTTGTGCTGTTTTTCTTTAATGGTTACCACCCATAAATGAAGTACTCTAATTAGAAACACTTCACATAGAAGCATAAGTGATTTCTGGTGTTTTCTTGAATGGTCATCACCCATAAATGAAGTACTTTGATCAGAAACACTTCACATAGAAGCATAAGTGCTTTGTGGTGTTTTCTTGAATGATTACCACCCATAAAAGAAGTAAACAGATCTGAAACACTTCTCGTGATAGTATAAGATGATTTGTGGTGTTTTCTTTAATGGTTTCCACAAATAAATGAAGTACTCTGATTAGAAACACTTCTCATAGAATCATAAGTGATTTGTGGTGTTTTCTTGAATGGTTACCACCTATAAATGAAGTAAACATATCTGAAACACTTCTCGTAGTAGAATAAGATGATTTCTGGTGTTTTCTTTAATGGTAACCACCCATAAATGGAGTACTCTTATGAGAAACACTTCTCATAGAAGCATAAGTGCTTTGTGGTGTTTCTTGAATGGTTATCACCAATAAATGAAGAACTTTTATCAGAAACACTTCTCGTAGAAACATAAATGCTTTGTGGTGTTTTCTTGAATGGTTACCACCCATATATGTAAACATATCTGAAACACTTCTCGTACTAGCATAAGATGATTTGTGGTGTTTTATTTAATAGTTACCACCCATAAATGAAGTACTTTGATCAGAAACACTTCACATAGAAGCATAAGTGCTTTGTGGTGTTTGCTTGAATGATTACCACCCATAAAAGAAGTAAACAGATCTGAAACACTTCTTGTGGTAGTATAATATGATTTGTGGTGTTTTCTTTAATGGTTACCAGAAATAAATGATGTACTCTCTTCTCATAGAAACATAAGTGCTTTGTGTTGTTTTTCTGAATGGTTATCACCCATAAATGAAGTACTTTGATCAGAAACACTTCTCATAGTAGCATAAGTGCTTTGTGGCATTTTCTTGAATGGTTATCACCCATAAATGAAGTACTTTGATCAGAAACACTTCTCATAGAAGTATAAATGCTTTGTTGAGTTTTCTTGAATGTTTGCCACCCATAAAAGAAGTAAACAGATCTGAAACACTTCTCGTAGTAGTATAAGATGATTTGTGGTATTTTCTTTAATGGTTACCACAAATAAATGAAGTACTCTGATTAGAAACACTTCTCATAGAAGCATAATTGCTTTGTGGTGTTTTCTTGAATGGTTACCACCTATAAATGAAGTAAACAGATCTGAAACACTTCTCGTAGTAGAATAAGATGATTTCTGGTGTTTTCTTTAATGGTAACCACCCATAAATGGAGTACTCTTATGAGAAACACTTCTCATAGAAGCATAAGTGCTTTGTGGTGTTTCTTGAATGGTTATCACCAATAAATGAAGTACTTTTATCAGAAACACTTCTCGTAGAAACATAAATGCTTTGTGGTGTTTTCTTGAATGGTTACCACCCATATATGTAAACATATCTGAAACACTTCTCGTACTAGCATAAGATGATTTGTGGTGTTTTATTTAATAGTTACCACCCATAAATGAAGTACTTTGATCAGAAACACTTCACATAGAAGCATAAGTGCTTTGTGGTGTTTGCTTGAATGATTACCACCCATAAAAGAAGTAAACAGATCTGAAACACTTCTTGTGGTAGTATAATATGATTTGTGGTGTTTTCTTTAATGGTTACCAGAAATAAATGATGTACTCTCTTCTCATAGAAACATAAGTGCTTTGTGTTGTTTTTCTGAATGGTTATCACCCATAAATGAAGTACTTTGATCAGAAACACTTCTCATAGTAGCATAAGTGCTTTGTGGCATTTTCTTGAATGGTTATCACCCATAAATGAAGTACTTTGATCAGAAACACTTCTCATAGAAGTATAAATGCTTTGTTGAGTTTTCTTGAATGTTTGCCACCCATAAAAGAAGTAAACAGATCTGAAACACTTCTCGTAGTAGTATAAGATGATTTGTGGTATTTTCTTTAATGGTTACCACAAATAAATGAAGTACTCTGATTAGAAACACTTCTCATAGAAGCATAATTGCTTTGTGGTGTTTTCTTGAATGGTTACCACCTTTAAATGAATTAAACAGATATGAAACACTTCTCGAAGTAGTATAAGATGATTTGTGGTGTTTTTTTTAATGGTTACCACCCATAAATGAAGTACTCTATGAGAAACAATTTTCATAGAAGCATAAGTGCTTTGTGGTGTTATGTTGAATGGTTATCACCCATATATGAAGTACTTTGATCATAAACACTTCTCGTAGAAGTATAAATGATTTGTGGTGTTTTTTTTAATGGTTACCACCCATATATGTAAACATATCTGAAACACTTCTCGTAGTAGCATAAGTTGATTTGTGCTGTTTTTCTTTAATGGTTACCACCCATAAATGAAGTACTCTAATTAGAAACACTTCACAGAGAAGCATAAGTGATTTGTGGTGTTTTCTTGAATGGTCATCACCCAGAAATGAAGTACTTTGATCAGAAACACTTCAAATAGAAGCATAAGTGCTTTGTGGTGTTTTCTTGAATGATTACCACCCTTAAAAGAAGTAAACAGATCTGAAACACTTCTCGTGATAGTATAAGATGATTTGTGGTGTTTTCTTTAATGGTTCCACAAATAAATGAAGTACTCTGATTAGAAACACTTCTCATAGAATCATAAGTGATTTGTGGTGTTTTCTTGAATGGTTACCACCTATAAATGACGTAAACAGATCTGAAACACTTCTCGTAGTAGAAGAAGATGATTTGTGGTGTTTTTTTTAATGGTAACCACCCATAAATGGAGTACTCTTATGAGAAACACTTCTCATAGAAGCATAAGTGCTTTGTGGTGTTTCTTGAATGGTTATCACCAATAAATGAAGTACTTTGATCAGAAACACTTCTCGTAGAAACATAAATGCTTTGTGGTGTTTTCTTGAATGGTTACCACCCATATATGTAAACATATCTGAAACACTTCTCGTACTAGCATAAGATGATTTGTGTTGTTTTATTTAATAGTTACCACCCATAAATGAAGTAAACAGATCTGAAACACTCCTCGTGGTAGTATAAGATGATTTGTGCTGTTTTCTTTAATGGTTACCACAAATAAATGATGTACTCTGATCAGAAACACTTCTCATAGAAACATAAGTGCTTTGTGTTGTTTTTCTGAATGGTTATCACCCATAAATGAAGTACTTTCATCAGAAACACTTCTCATAGTAGCATAAGTGCTTTGTGGCATTTTCTTGAATGGTTATCACCCATAAATGAAGTACTTTGATCAGAAACACTTCTCATAGAAGTATAAATGCTTTGTTGAGTTTTCTTGAATGTTTGCCACCCATAAATGAAGTAAACAGATCTGAAACACTTCTCGTAGTAGTATAAGATGATTTGTGGCATTTTCTTTAATGGTTACCACAAATAAATGAAGTACTCTGATTAGAAACACTTCTCATAGAAGCATAATTGCTTTGTGGTGTTTTCTTGAATGGTTATCACCTTTAAATGAAGTAAACAGATATGAAACACTTCTCGTAGTAGTAAAAGATGATTTGTGGTGTTTTCTTTAATGGTTACCACCCATAAATGAAGTACTCTATGAGAAACACTTTTCATAGAAGCATAAGTGCTTTGTGGTGTTATGTTGAATGGTTATCACCCATATATGAAGTACTTTGATCATAAACACTTCTCGTAGAAGTATAAATGCTTTGTGGTGTTTTCTTTAATGGTTACCACCCATATATGTAAACATATCTGAAACACTTCTCGTAGTAGCATAAGTTGATTTGTGCTGTTTTTCTTTAATGGTTACCACCCATAAATGAAGTACTCTAATTAGAAACACTTCACATAGAACCATAAGTGATTTGTGTTGTTTTCTTGAATGGTTATCACCCATAAATGAAGTACTTTGATCAGAAACACTTCACATAGAAGCATAAGTGCTTTGTGGTGTTTTTTTGAATGTTTACCACCCATAAAAGAAGTAAACAGATCTGAAACACTTCTCGTGATAGTATAAGATGATTTGTGGTGTTTTCTTTAATGGTTTCCAGAAATAAATAAAGTACTCTGATTAGAAACACTTCTCATAGAATCATAAGTGATTTGTGGTGTTTTCTTGAATGGTTACCACCTATAAATGAAGTAAACAGATCTGAAACACTTCTCGTAGTAGAATAAGATGATTTGTAGTGTTTTCTTTAATGGTAACCACCCATAAATGGAGTACTCTTATGAGAAACACTTCTCATAGAAGCATAAGTGCTTTGTGGTGTTTCTTGAATGGTTATCACCAATAAATGAAGTACTTTGATCAGAAACACTTCTCGTAGAAACATAAATGCTTTGTGGTGTTTTCTTGAATGGTTACCACTCATAAATGAAGTACTTTGATCAGAAAAACTTCTCATAGAAGCATAAGTCCTTTTGTGGTGTTTTCTAGAATGATTACCACCCATGAATGAAGTAAACAGTTATGAAACACGTCTCGTTGTAGCATAAGATATTTTGTTATGAGAGGATTCTTACCTATGTCGCATGGCATATCTCTTAGCGAATCTCAGTGTCCGAAAACACGTGAGCAAAGAGATAGAATGAGTGGGATTCCGTATGCTTCGGCCATAGGATCCATCATGTATGCCATGTTATGTACTCGCCCAGATGTGTCGTATGCATTGAGCATGACTAGCAGATTTCAGAAAGATCCCGGGGAGGATCATTGGACAGCTGTTAAGAATATCCTTAAGTACTTGAGAAGAACTAAGGATCTGATCTTAGTCTATGGTGGTGAGGAGCATCTCGCAGTTACAGGGTACTGTGATGCTAGCTTCCAGACCGACCGTGATGACTCGAGGTCACAGACAGGGTATATTTACTCACTTAATGGTGGAGCTATCTGTTGGAAGAGTTCCAAGCAGAGCAGCACTGCTGATTCCACCGTTGAGGCTGAGTATATGGCTGCTTGCGAGGCAGGCAAAATGGGAGTGTGGATAAGAGAGTTCATTGATGAACTTGGTGTGGTTCCCAGCATTGTAGAGCCGGTGGAGCTCTATTGCGATAACACGGGAGCAATTGCTAACGCAAAGGATCATAGGTCCAGCAAGAGGACTATGCACATCAAGCGCAAGTATCACTTGATTCGTGAGCTTGTTGAACAGGGAGACATAAAAATGTGTAAAGTAGGCACGGACAGTAACACAGCTGATCCACTAACAAAACCACTTCCCTTAGTCAAACATGAGAGGCATGTTCGAGCTATGGGAATACGGGTCATGAGAGATTGGCTTCTATGACTGTAAGGGATAGAGTTTGGATATGGGATATCTGATTGGCTCTAGTCCAAGTGGGAGATTGTTGGAATAATGGCCTAGAGGACCAATTATTGTACTCTTGTTTTGTCATATGCATTGGATATTTTATCTTGTTCCTTGAGTTATAAATGTATTACTAGATCATTTGTGTTGATAACTTGGAATTGTGAAACTCTTTTAAGTTTTATAACTCTAAATATGTCCCTAGCTAAATCATCAGCAAGGAACACTGCTTGAATATATAAGCTAGTGTGTGGATTGATATGTGATCATGTTTCACAGATCATTGATACGGGGTATCTAATCAATCACACGAATATATGTATGGGATACATGATATTGGACATGACCCGCGTTGACTTGCTATAGGATTTGTGTAAGTCATTAGCATGTCACAAATAATATTGATTCTTTTCATTGAGATAGTTTATAGTCTTGAATAATTTGTGTATATTTGTGCAATTATCAAACGCACTTTTAACCGAGTGTTATAAAGATAGTTTGTCAATATACATAGATTATGTCAAGAGCTGTAAGATTATCACAATGATCATTTGTCCCTTTTACTTCTTGTAAAAGCAATGATATCCCTGGGCCCCTTGATGCAATGGTAATTATCATGCGCACATTTGTGATTATGGGATAATACAAATGGATGATTATGCATTGGAGATCAAGAAAGTGATTTAATTGTCAAGAATGACTTAAACCTAGTCTTGACATTGAACATTGGTTATCATGTGACAAAGGAATTAATATAAAAAGATATAAGGGATCATAATGTCTGTGTTTGATCAGATGTTCATAATGCATTGCTAGATGCCAATTATGAACTTGTGAATATTTATTTATTTACTGCTGATCAAGACATGGATCCTACAGGGTCACACCTTAAGATAGGACTGAAGCATGGAATAAATTAATTATGTGGGACATAATTAAATGGATTTGAATAAGGGTTTGGTTTTGGATCAGAAACAATCAAAATCTGCATTTATGCAGGTTGCCTGCGGGCCGCGTGAGGGTCCTGCTGGCCGCAGGGCACTACCAACGGGGCGCAGGAGGGTCCAGCGGGCCGCTGGGCTGAGAGTGCTTGATTATGTCGGTTTAACTGGACGCAGGCTGTCCCTACGGACCGCAGGAGGGCCCTGCGGACCGCAGGAAGCAAGTCGGTTCAGGTTAAGTCGGTTTCTGACCTTCTGCTATAAATAGAAGGGACCAGGTTGAGGTTTATAATCGATTTTTCCAGAGATTAGACAGAGATCTAAGACGGTTATTCCCTGGTTAACATCCAAAACCTAACCCTAGATTCATCTCCTCTCTCTCTCATGTGTTGAGAACCCTAAAGAGAGAGAAAACCCTTCCGTTGACGATCTAGCAGTCGTGCTTCGTCTTGTCGGGGTGCGCTCCTTGTAGAGGCTTCACGCTTGGGGAGCTTGCGATCTCTTGCTGTCGGTTGGAGAAAGAGGATCGCGACTACACATCATAAAGGTCGAATCTTTATTGTTCTTTTATGATGATCTTGTGTTTTAAATTGATCTATGCAATTGATCCTTGGGCAAACATGGGTTTTGTGTAAAAATTTTAAAATTTCGCATCTTTACACATGGCAAAACCCTAACAGTGGTATCAGAGCATAGGATTTGCATTTAAGATCTGTTTAGAACTGTTTTATAGATGGGATCTATAAGGAATTGAGTCTTTCGGTCTTTTGAGATCCTAAGAGTTGAATTCTAGATTACTTTGATAAGTTTGAATAAATTAATGGGATTATTTTATTTAGAATGACTTGTTTAAGTATTTCTGGTAGTTAAATACGATTCTAGGGTTAGAATTGGGTATTTAATCTTTTCTGTTTGGGAAACGGAGAAGAAACCAGAAAACCGACTCTGCCTGCGGGCCGCAGGGACCACCTGCGGGTCGCAGGGGCTGCCTGCAGACCGCAGGGTCCTCCAGCGGACCGCAGGGCAGTTATTTTTCCATCTGTTTGGGAAACAGAGGATACCATGGTTGCCTGCGGACCGCAGGGTCGTCCAGCGGACCGCAGGGAAGTTATTTTTGGCCTCTGGTTGGGAACGAGAGTACATAGTAATGTTATTTTTAGAAAAATCATTGTTTTGGGAAAACACAAGGGTTATATGCATAGATTGCATGTGATTACATGAAAGGTGTGCCATTTGTGTGATATGGCGCACCATACTAACTCTATTTTGCAGGGAATTGAGTAGTATGGCAAATGATCAATGCCTTGTGTGTTGTAATTGATTGATATGATTGATGTGTGTAAGCGGCCTAAGGTGCCCCATGATAATTAATCTATTTCATTAATTAATGGCAAATGTTAAAAGCCAATATTTGTGATTTGGGGCTTGCATGCCTATTAGGATAGTCTATGTATTTTATTTATTTCTGAGAGAGTAAGGATTTAGATTTACACATAGATAGGATCCTAGATAGGTGGAGCTTTTACCATGGTGTGCAAGGGCGCTTCAAGACATATCAAGATGCCATACTACTCAATGCTTGATTGATTGCATGGGATGTAATTGATCCCCTGCTTGTTATTGTTTATTTTTATGTTGAGTCCGTAGTTGTGAGTCTTAAAAGTATGGGTGTATGCTTAACCAGACTTGAACCAACTGAACATATTAATAAACAACCGTCCCCTTAAAAACTAGAGCGTAACGCACTTCCTACTCTATCCCTTTCAAACCATTGGCATTAGGTTGATGTGTTCCTACTCAGTAGGCATCTCCTTTTATCCTTTGGGAGTTGGGGTCGTGCGGGGCACATAGAGTGAGGTTTGTCTAGTAGGGTTGTCATGCCGCCGCTGAGCCCTAATGCGTAGTGTCAATTCATACGAGGTATGCTTCTGACACACCGAGAGTCATGTTGCGGGGCACATGATTAGACTGGGAGTCTTACCTAAATAAACCCTTTTCAAGTTTCACGCCGACGCTGGCTTGATTTGGTAAAATATGGATCTCGGCCCTGCTGTACAAGGGACATCACACATGATTGTACAGTAGGTGTGTTCATCTTAAAGTTTGTGAACACTAAAACATATGACAAAGACTAAATCTTTATTTTTTTATGTCTTTTAGATAATGGCTTCTAAAACACACTCCTACCCACTTTCATCTGTCCTGGAACAAAACAAATTGGACGGTACTAATTTCAACGATTGGTATCGTAATCTGAAAATTGTCCTAAAACACCAAAAGAAAGAGCATGTTCTGTATGCTCCTTTACCTGACCCACCTGCTGCTAACGCTTCACGCGCTGAAAAGAATGAATATGATCAACTTAGAGATGACTCGAATGAAGTGAGCTGTCTCATGCTCGTGTCCATGACACCCGACCTGCAGCGTCGGTTGGAAGATTGGACAGCTTATGAGATGATACAAGAGCTCAAGGGCATGTATCAAGAGCCAGCCCGTGTTGAGAAACATCGTGTGGCAATGGAGCTCTTTGAGTGCAGGATGGCTGAGGGGGCCTCAGTTCGTCCACATGTCCAAAAGATGATCAGTCTGGTAGAGCAGCTTGGGAAGCTGAACTACAAGATAGACCTAGAGATGGCCACAGACATGATCCTTCATTCTCTGCCTCCCAGCTATAGTATGTTCAAGATGAACTACAACATGGCGGGAGAACTAAAGCCGTTGAATGAGTTGCACTCCATGCTCTCCACGGCTGAGTCGTCCATCAGGAAGGCTCCTGAGGTCATGGCGGTGAACAAAGCTGGCAAGAAGGTTGGTAAGAAGGGCAAGAAGAAAAAGAAGGCTAAGACCGGAGGCAAAGGGAGCGCTCAAGCTGGGAGCAAGAGCACACCTAAGCCAGTGAAGCTTTCCACACCTACCGCGGACACGGTTTGCTTCCACTGTAATGGCAAGGGTCATTTCAAGCGGGAGTGTCCGAAGTTCCTTGAGGAACAGAAGACTGCCAGGGTGGCATCTTCAGGTATTAATGTTGTTGAAATAAACTTTGCTATTTTCTCTTCTAGTTCCTGGATCGTGGATTCAGGAGCAGGCGCTCATATTTGTTCAAATATGCAGGTGCTCAAAAGAATTAGGAGACTTGCAAAGGGTGAAATGCAACTCAAGTTTGGCAATGGCGCGCTTGTTGCGGCTGTAGCTGTAGGAGACTTGGAGTTGATTTTACCATCTGGGCTAATAATAGAACTTTTTAGTGTTTATTATGTTCCTTGTGCTAGCAAAAACATTATATCTGTGTCTTGTTTAGATTCTCATGGTTTTGAGTTTGCTTTTAAGAACAGATGTTGCACCATTAGTAGTAATGGTTTATATTATGCTAGCGCTTCCTTTGTGAATGGTTTGTATGTGATAGACCAAGGAACGCCCATCAACAACATAAATACTAAACGACTCAAAATAAGTGATAATAACTCATGTTTTTTGTGGCATTGTCGCTTGGGTCATATAAACGAGAAACGCATCAAGAAGCTCCAAGATGATGGACTTCTAGGTCAATTTGACTGGGAGTCAATGGACCGATGCGAGTCATGTTTACTTGGGAAGATGACCAAAGCACCTTTCAATAAGTACAATGAAAGGGCCACTGAACTCTTAGCACTTGTTCATACTGATGTATGTGGTCCTTTTGGGACTAGTGCAAGAGGCGGGTATTCGTACTTCATTACATTTACTGATGATTACAGTAGATATGGCTATGTCTTTCTGATGAGACATAAGTCGGAATCCTTGGAGAAATTTAAGGAGTTCCAAAGTGAAGTCGAAAATCAACTTGAGAAGAAGATTAAAGCACTACGATCGGATCGTGGTGGCGAATACCTGAGCAATGAGTTTAAAGATCACCTTAAGCAGTGTGGGATCATTCCACAGTTGACTCCACCTGGAACACCACAATGGAATGGTGTGTCCGAGCGGAGGAACCGTACATTGTTAGACATGGTACGGTCCATGATGAGTCGTGCGGAACTACCTTTGTCCTTTTGGGGGTATGCTCTAGAAACTGCTGCTTTTACCCTTAACAGGGTACCCACCAAAACAGTAGACAAGACTCCATATGAGATGTGGACAGGGAGGGTCCCTAACTTGTCGTTTCTCAAGATTTGGGGTTGCGAGGTCTTTGTTAAGCGATTAACATCTGACAAGCTTGATCCTAAATCTGATAAATGCTTCTTTATAGGTTACCCAAGGGAAACCAAGGGTTATCACTTCTATCATAAGTCGGACAACAAAGTATTTGTTGCACGACATGGTACTTTCTTGGAGGAAGAGTTCCTTTCCAAAGAAAGTAGTGGGAGCAAGGTAACACTCGAAGAAATTCGAGACCCACTACCTGATGCTTCGGGTCAAACTGAAGCTGAACACGTTCCAAGCGGGGCTGAGGAACAAGTTCAGCAGGTACCAAATGTTAGAAGATCGGGGAGAGTGGTCCGACTACCTGAGAGGTATTTGGGATTCCACGAGATATTACATGTTGATGATATCGAACCCTTGACCTACAATGATGCAATGTCAAGAGATGACTCCGATAAATGGCTGGGAGCCATGAAATCCGAATTGCAATCCATGGAAGATAACCATGTGTGGGACCTGGTTGATCTGCCTGATGGGGTAAAACCTGTCAAGAACAAATGGGTCTTTAAGAGAAAGACCGACATGGATGGCAACTTGACTGTGTATAAAGCACGGTTGGTAGCGAAAGGTTTCACACAAATCGAGGGGATCGATTATGATGAGACTTTCTCACCTGTTGCCAAATTTCAATCAATTCGGATCCTTCTAGCTATTGCTGCATTTCATGACTATGAGATATGGCAGATGGATGTCAAAACCGCATTCTTGAACGGGGTTCTTGATGAGGACGTGTACATGGTACAGCCCGACGGTTTTGCCGATCCAAGACAGGCTGAGAAGGTGTGCAAGCTTAAGAAGTCCATTTATGGACTTAAGCAAGCATCTCGGAGTTGGAACATAAGGTTTGATGATGAGATCAAGAAATTGGACTTCGTCAGAAATCCAAAAGAACCTTGTGTTTACAAGAAATTGAGTGGGAGCACTATTGTATTTCTGGTGTTGTATGTGGATGACATTCTGCTAATAGGAAATGATGTTCCTATGCTTGAGTCTGTTAAATCATCGTTGAGCAGGGTGTTCTCGATGAAAGACCTGGGTGAGGCTACCTATATTCTAGGTATCCAGATCTATCGAGATAGATCGAAGAGACTCATAGGTTTGAGTCAAAGTACATACATAGGGAAAGTGTTGGAGAGGTTCAACATGCAAGATTCCAAGAGAGGATTCTTACCTATGTCGCATGGCATATCTCTTAGCGAATCTCAGTGTCCGAAAACACGTGAGCAAAGAGATAGAATGAGTGGGATTCCGTATGCTTCGGCCATAGGATCCATCATGTATGCCATGTTATGTACTCGCCCAGATGTGTCGTATGCATTGAGCATGACTAGCAGATTTCAGAAAGATCCCGGGGAGGATCATTGGACAGCTGTTAAGAATATCCTTAAGTACTTGAGAAGAACTAAGGATCTGATCTTAGTCTATGGTGGTGAGGAGCATCTCGCAGTTACAGGGTACTGTGATGCTAGCTTCCAGACCGACCGTGATGACTCGAGGTCACAGACAGGGTATATTTACTCACTTAATGGTGGAGCTATCTGTTGGAAGAGTTCCAAGCAGAGCAGCACTGCTGATTCCACCGTTGAGGCTGAGTATATGGCTGCTTGCGAGGCAGGCAAAATGGGAGTGTGGATAAGAGAGTTCATTGATGAACTTGGTGTGGTTCCCAGCATTGTAGAGCCGGTGGAGCTCTATTGCGATAACACGGGAGCAATTGCTAACGCAAAGGATCATAGGTCCAGCAAGAGGACTATGCACATCAAGCGCAAGTATCACTTGATTCGTGAGCTTGTTGAACAGGGAGACATAAAAATGTGTAAAGTAGGCACGGACAGTAACACAGCTGATCCACTAACAAAACCACTTCCCTTAGTCAAACATGAGAGGCATGTTCGAGCTATGGGAATACGGGTCATGAGAGATTGGCTTCTATGACTGTAAGGGATAGAGTTTGGATATGGGATATCTGATTGGCTCTAGTCCAAGTGGGAGATTGTTGGAATAATGGCCTAGAGGACCAATTATTGTACTCTTGTTTTGTCATATGCATTGGATATTTTATCTTGTTCCTTGAGTTATAAATGTATTACTAGATCATTTGTGTTGATAACTTGGAATTGTGAAACTCTTTTAAGTTTTATAACTCTAAATATGTCCCTAGCTAAATCATCAGCAAGGAACACTGCTTGAATATATAAGCTAGTGTGTGGATTGATATGTGATCATGTTTCACAGATCATTGATACGGGGTATCTAATCAATCACACGAATATATGTATGGGATACATGATATTGGACATGACCCGCGTTGACTTGCTATAGGATTTGTGTAAGTCATTAGCATGTCACAAATAATATTGATTCTTTTCATTGAGATAGTTTATAGTCTTGAATAATTTGTGTATATTTGTGCAATTATCAAACGCACTTTTAACCGAGTGTTATAAAGATAGTTTGTCAATATACATAGATTATGTCAAGAGCTGTAAGATTATCACAATGATCATTTGTCCCTTTTACTTCTTGTAAAAGCAATGATATCCCTGGGCCCCTTGATGCAATGGTAATTATCATGCGCACATTTGTGATTATGGGATAATACAAATGGATGATTATGCATTGGAGATCAAGAAAGTGATTTAATTGTCAAGAATGACTTAAACCTAGTCTTGACATTGAACATTGGTTATCATGTGACAAAGGAATTAATATAAAAAGATATAAGGGATCATAATGTCTGTGTTTGATCAGATGTTCATAATGCATTGCTAGATGCCAATTATGAACTTGTGAATATTTATTTATTTACTGCTGATCAAGACATGGATCCTACAGGGTCACACCTTAAGATAGGACTGAAGCATGGAATAAATTAATTATGTGGGACATAATTAAATGGATTTGAATAAGGGTTTGGTTTTGGATCAGAAACAATCAAAATCTGCATTTATGCAGGTTGCCTGCGGGCCGCGTGAGGGTCCTGCTGGCCGCAGGGCACTACCAACGGGGCGCAGGAGGGTCCAGCGGGCCGCTGGGCTGAGAGTGCTTGATTATGTCGATTTAACTGGACGCAGGCTGTCCCTACGGACCGCAGGAGGGCCCTGCGGACCGCAGGAAGCAAGTCGGTTCAGGTTAAGTCGGTTTCTGACCTTCTGCTATAAATAGAAGGGACCAGGTTGAGGTTTATAATCGATTTTTCCAGAGATTAGACAGAGATCTAAGACGGTTATTCCCTGGTTAACATCCAAAACCTAACCCTAGATTCATCTCCTCTCTCTCTCATGTGTTGAGAACCCTAAAGAGAGAGAAAACCCTTCCGTTGACGATCTAGCAGTCGTGCTTCGTCTTGTCGGGGTGCGCTCCTTGTAGAGGCTTCACGCTTGGGGAGCTTGCGATCTCTTGCTGTCGGTTGGAGAAAGAGGATCGCGACTACACATCATAAAGGTCGAATCTTTATTGTTCTTTTATGATGATCTTGTGTTTTAAATTGATCTATGCAATTGATCCTTGGGCAAACATGGGTTTTGTGTAAAAATTTTAAAATTCCGCATCTTTACACATGGCAAAACCCTAACAAAAAGAAGTAAACAGATCTGAAACACTTCTCGTGATAGTATAAGATGATTTGTGGTGTTTTCTTTAATGGTTTCCAAAAATAAATGAAGTACTCTGATTAGAAACACTTCTCATAGAATCATAAGTGCTTTGTGGTGTTTTCTTGAATGGTTATCGCCCATAAATGAAGTACTTTTGATGAGAAAAACTTCTCATAGAAGCATAAGTGCTTTGGGGTGTTTTCTTGAATGATTACCACCTATGAATGAAGTAAACAGTTCTGAAACACTTCTCGTTGTAGCATAAGATATTTTGTTGTGTTTTCTTTAATGGTTACCACCCATAAACGAAGTACTCTAATCAGAACCACTCATAAATTAAGTACTCGGACATCAAGTACATAGAGTAGTATTCGATGCTTTTTCGTGGTATTTTGGATAATGGTTCCCACTCATAAATGGAGTACTCCGTTGAGAAACACTTCTCATAGAAGCATAAGTGCTTTGTGGTGTTCCTTGAATAGTTACCACCCAGAAATGAAGAAAACATATCTGAAACACTTCTCGTAGTAGCTTAAGATGATTTGTGGTGTTTTCTTCAATGGTTACCACCCATAAATGAAGTACTCTGATTAGAAACACTTCTCATAGAAACATAAGTGCTTTGTGGTGTTTTCTTGAATAGTTATCACCCATAAATGAAGTACTTTGATCAGAAAAACTTCTCATAGAAGCATAAGTCCTTTTGTGGTGTTTTCTAGAATGATTACCACCCATGAATGAAGTAAACAGTTATGAAACACGTCTCGTTGTAGCATAAGATATTTTGTTGTGTTTTCTTTAATGGTTACCACAAAGCCCAATATAATTTATTTAACAAATAAAGAGATAGATAATATATTCATAATTATGGCCTCAAATTCGGGTCAGATTTTAAGGCTCCTTTAATAGAAATTTAAAAGATCAAAAGGTAACCAATCTAGACAAATGACCTATAAAAATTATAGCCCTTTAAGTGTAGAATCCAATGGTAAAGATTTAAGGTCATTTGGAGTTCTCCAGAGAAAGTTATGATAATTTTAGTGCTGAAAGGACAACAATTAATGTGACGGTTTAAATTTCTTTAATGTCTTAATTTCTAAAGGAATCTGAAGAGTCTTGATATGATGTTTAGAGCCTATAAATATTATATCTTGCCAGAGATGATAAGGTTTACTACTTCAACTAAGTTTTCTATTCCTCTAAAAATTTGCTAAATAGTTATCGATTACGTAACGGGCGACAAAGCTAGGAGCGGACGAAGAGGACGCTAGCACGGACTCGACGCCGTTCTTGTTTCAAATTCAAGGTGAACCGAAAAGGAATAGAGCTACGTTAAAGACCATAGGTATGACATCACAATCCCTCTTGTAGGAACATATATGATTGTGATTAGTGATGCAAACAAATGAAGTGAAATTAGCAATAATGAAACGATCCTAGATGTTATCGGGTAATTTTTTTATTTGTATCCTATTCGCATCATGAAATCTTACAGTTAAACCTTGCTCGAAAAATCCTCAGGCCGACCTGGCCCGACCCGACTACGTCAAAAAAATAGAAAATTAAATGATTTTAACGTTTTACTTTTATTTGATAACTCGCATGTTCAACAACTTAAGCATAACAATCTTTTCCTATTTTGAAGTTTTTTAATTTTATTTGTATTATAAAAATTAACTTAATGTAAAATTAAAATATAAATTTATTTGAATTTTTAACATTTTGTTTCAAATTTATGTTTATTTTTTATACATTTTAACTCTTTATCATTTTATTTTCAATTTTAACAATTTATTTGAATTTATATATTATTTTTCAATTATAGAAAAACTTAAACAAATTCGACATTTTTTATGTTTTTATTTTGAATTTTATTTTTTATTTTTGAATTTTCTGCATTTTATTTTGATTTTTGGAGTTTTTGAAATAAAAAGCCCGACCAAACCGACTAATCTGACACGGACCGAACTCCGTCTAGCCCGAACCAAATCCGTCAGTCAGCCAATCTATGATCCTTAAAATTGCGACCGACCTAAAAAAATTGAAACGTCAAAATCCTACTGGTCCAACAGGCTCTGATTTTTATTTAGTCGCTCTCATATGCTAGTCTTTAACTCTCTATTTGGGTTGTTGCTGATGTTAGTGTTGTAAATTATAAACAAATAAATTCAAGTATCCAACACACAAGTACACAACGGTACACAACTTGCTTGATTGTACTATTTTATTTAAGACATAATTTCAGTATATTCTTCGAAAAAATTGAAATTACGTATTTCACCCTCTAATTTTGAATATTACGTAATTGCCTTCGAAACATAAACACTCACAAATTTATCTATTTTATTTTTCTATAAATAAACTCATTTTATATGTATAAAATACTCATTTTGTCCTTCATTAAAATCATTAAAAAATATAATTTGTATAATGATAAATGTCGGTCTTATATTTGATCAATTTTTTAGAGTAAATTAGTCACTTTGTACTCTTGACGTATATTCGATGACATTTAAATATAATCATTTTACTCTTAATTAAAAGTATAAATAAATATTGCTTGTTTAATGAAAATATCGATTTGATATTTGATCAATTGTTCATTTATCTACTTTTGATACATACGCAATAGAACACCTAAATGTCATCGGACATACGTGAGGAGTTCAAAATTACTAATTTGTCCTAAAAATCGATAAAATATAAGACCAATATTTTGTAATAAAGAAACTGCTTTTTTTATACTTTTAGTGAAGGATAAAATTGATATTTATACATTTAAAATGAGTTTCAATATAAAAATAATAAAATCAATAAATTCGTGATTTTTAGAAATTTCAAAGAAAAATACTTAATATTCAAATTTAGAAATTTAGAAAGTAAATAGTAATTTTAGAGTTTTGGAAGGTATACATGAAATTCGACCAGCATCCGATTCTTTCTCTCTTTATTTCTTTCGAATATTTTTATTGAGATGAGATGCATTTTCCCTATTACTTGCTTGCTTCTCCTAGTCAACTGACTGATGCTCTCAATTCCTCCGCCATTACCAATAATAGCATGCATTTTTCCTGTCTCTGGTGAAGGTGGTTATCAATCCTTCCTTCTACACGTGTTACTTAATTTCCTTTTACGAAATTGGCTCAATTTCTGAGCAAGCGCGCAATAACTTGGTCTTCATTTGAATTTTAGTCTCTCTCGCCTCGCTGTCTGAAGAAATTTGGTACCAAGAGAAATTAAAGATTTGAATAGTGGATCTCTTAATTTGTGCTCAACTGCAACTGGGCTAGCTCTTAATTTGTGCACAAATTGAAGCAGATGGTTCCGGTTTAACAATAATCAGTTCCTTTTACAGATGGGTTTTCTTCTCCTGCTCTCCCTTGTCGCTATGTCATCCATGGTATCCATGGTGGAGGCACAAGCAACTACAAGCACCACCAGAATACTGAAAATCGGAGCTTTATTGACATTCAACTCCACCATCGGCAGGTCGGCCAAGCCCGCCATAGAGATGGCCGTTGCGGATGTTAATGCGGATCCGAGCCTCCTTAACGGGTCCCGTTTAGAGCTGGTGATGCAAGACACCAATTGCAGCGGCTTTCTCGGCACTATTGAAGCTCTCCAATTGATGGAAACTGAGGTCCTTTCCATCCTGGGCCCACAGTCCTCAGGAACTGCTCACATCATTGCCAATGTGGCCAATGAACTCAGTGTGCCACTCCTCTCTTTCTCGGCCACCGACCCGACTCTCTCTTCTCTCCAGTACCGGCCCTTCTTCCTTCGCACCACACAATCTGACCGATTCCAGATGCGTGCAATTTCCCACATTGTCTCATATTTCGGCTGGCGGGAAGTCGTCTCCATATTCACTGATGACGACTATGGCCGAGGCGGCACAATCTCCTTGGCCGATGCACTCAATGACCAAAGGACGAAGATTTCTTACAAGGCCGCCATACCGCCGGGAGCAAATCAAGAGAGCATCACCGATTTCCTTGTTCAGGTCAATTTGGTGGAATCTAGGGTTTATGTGGTACATGTTAACCCTGATTCTGGTCTTCAATTTTTCAGGGCTGCCAATAATTTGGGCATGATGTCTAGTGGATATGTTTGGATTGCAACAGATTGGCTCGCTTCCATTTTGGACTCATACCCGCAACCTGCTTCTGACGTAATGGATCTAATTCAAGGTGTGCTGGTGTTAAGGCAACATGTGCCCGATTCAAGTCTCAAAAGGTCATTTGTTTCCAGGTGGAATAAAAAGAATGCGGGTATGGGATTGAATACCTATGGTTTGTATGCATATGATTCTGTATGGCTAACTGCATATGCAATAGATCACTTCTTAAAACAAGGAAACAACATCTCTTTTTCTACTGATAGTCAGCTCAGTAATGCAACTGGAAGCACAATTCATCTGGCTTCATTAAAAAACTTTGACGGAGGTGAAAAGCTCTTAAAACAAATTTTGAATTCCAACTTTACGGGTGTAACTGGAGATGTCAGATTTGGGCAAGATCAAAACTTGATAAACCCAGCTTACGAAATTCTCAACATTGGAGGCACTGGATTGAGGCAGATCGGGTTCTGGTCGAACCATTCCGGGTTATCAGTTACTGTACCTGAGACAGCATATAACACAACTTTGAACAGCTCAAATGCAAACCATCAACTTTATAGTGTGATTTGGCCAGGTCAAATAACAGAAACTCCCCGTGGTTGGGTTTTTCCAAATAATGGTAAAAGTTTGCGAATAGGGGTACCATACCGTGTTAGCTACAAAGAATTTGTCACAAAGGATAATGGTCCTGATGGGGTACAAGGTTATTGCATTGATGTTTTTAAGGCGGCCGTGGGCTTATTATCATACCCTGTACCATATAAATTCATTTTGTTTGGAGATGGCAAGGAGAATCCGAGCTATAATTCGCTCGTGCAAAGTGTAGCAAACAACGTGAGTCTTGCAGAAACTTGAATTACAGTTTGCTTTAAGGACTTTATTGCAAATTATGCATTTCATTTTACTGAATTCAGATGCATTTTTTTTGGGATAGTTTGCAAATAGCAATCAACTTTAAGTTTTGAGGTTAATTCTACAAAATTCACCGAAATGCTATCCTTTTCCATCAACTCAACCCAGTTGCTACAGAACTAATTCATGAAGTTCAAACCTATTATCCAATATTCACTGTCTAATTGGTTTCTCATTAAATGAGGCTCTGAGAATGGCTCATTACAGTAGGGACAAATTAATTGTTAGAAGTTAATCTAATGTACATCTAAAACGTCTTAAATAAAATGTTGTGTTACTTGTATATATACCTCTCCTTGTGCATTATACTTGCTGGATCCACAGTATACATGTTTCGTGTAATAGTGATGTTATGCTTTTGTAGTGATTCTTATCTGTGAAGTTATTATGAATCATAAATCAAATAAACAAGATATACAAATCTTTCACACAGAGTATCTTTTCTCAGGTTTTTGATGCAGCAGTGGGAGACATAGCCATTGTAACAAACCGTACCAGAATAGTCGATTTCACACAGCCATATACAGAATCAGGTCTGATAATAGTCGCACCAGTGAAAATGAGAGATTCAAATGCCTGGGCTTTTTTGAAGCCATTCACAGTAGAGATGTGGGGTTTAATGGGTCTGTTCTTTCTATTCGTGGGGGCTGTTGTGTGGATTTTGGAGCACCGTACCAATACTGAATTTAGGGGCCCTCCTAGGCAGCAAGTCATCACCATATGTTGGTTTGTGCTTTTTTATTTAATTTGGAAATGCTCTCAAGTTTGACCGAGTATTGAGCATCTTTTTTTTCAATGCAGACCCTATTTTCCAAATAAAAACATTGCTTTTTTTGTACACAGTTGTTTCCCTTCTATTGTTTTCTGGTAACAAACGATCTTATACTTGGGTTACTTTCAGCATGAGCTACTTTAGTTTTGCAGATCTTTGTTAATATGGCCTAAGAAGAAAGCAAAATAACCCAAAATTAATAAGACATTATTTATTGCAATGTGTTGGTACACCCCTGCAAACCAGCCAATTATCAACTGGACAACTGATATACTGAACTTAGAGCAGTAATCATATTTTGTCATGTAAAATATATTCTTGTTCCTTCCATCTTCGCAGGTTTAGCTTCTCAACAATGTTCTTTGCACATAGTAAGCTCTCTTTATTATCTCCATCCAAGCTTGTATACCTCACCTTTGTCATTAACAAAATCCAAAATAGTTTCGATTTATTTGAGTTCTTATTTGGTTTATCTTTTATTACAGGAGAGAATACTGTGAGCACACTTGGTCGATTTGTTCTTCTAGTGTGGCTCTTCGTGGTTTTAATTTTAACTCAGAGCTACACAGCCAGCTTGACATCCATGCTCACGGTTCAGCAACTATCAACTCGAATTCAGGGCCTGGATTCCCTCAGAGCTGGCTCTGATCCGATTGGCTACCAAGTGGGTTCATTTGCCAGGAACTATTTAATTGAAGAGCTTAATATTGCAGAATCCAGGTGGTTTTTTATTTCTAGAGATCTCATATATAAGCTTTATTTTACGGAAAAACAAGAAATTTATAAAATAAATCACTGTGTATATTCCTGTTAAGGGAATGTTTTGGATCTCCCAAGAAAAGTCATCCGAAATTCACCCAGTACAGGGTTGATAGTTAACAATCCAGTGAAATCATGTAGAATAAATTACGGTGAACTTGGTACATTCGAAAAGTTAACGCTAAGAAAAAAGTAGAACGACTTTTACTGGGCAATTGTTAACAATTTTTTTTTTCTTGTTTTATACAAACTGTAAACGGAACGTACTTTGTTGTTTGATTTTAACATTATTTTGATTCACAAAATTAGAGGCAGTTTCGTCAAAATTTACTCTTTTGTTTCCAAAGTATAAAACTTTACATATTGCAAATACCAAAAAAGAAGATTGGAGCTGAAAATGAATATATTAATATGATTGAGTGTTTTTGGCAGTATAGCAAAATGCAAGGATTAATTACAAAAAAGAGAAAAAAATAAACAAAATTATCATTTGACTGATGCATAAAAACACAGAACCATATTAAAATCAAACTGAAAATTATACAGTATATTGGGAACCATAAAAGTTTCCAGTTCTAGGGGTCATGTTGAGCAAACTCTAAAAGTATATATACTTTTTTTCTTTTTCTGGGCAAAATATCTATAAAGGTTGGTGCAGTTAGGTTCACCAGAGGATTATGCAAGGATGCTTGAACTGGGGCCAAAAAATGGTGGCGTGGCGGCAGTGGTGGATGAATTACCATACATAGAATCATTCTTGTCGAATAATTGCAAGTTTCAGACTGCTGGTCAGGAGTTCACCAAGAGTGGCTGGGGTTTTGTGAGTACAAATATCCTTGCATTTATTATTACTATCTTTTTACCATTGTGAAAAAGAGATTCAATATCCGAATAACCCGAGTAAATCTGATTGCTTTGCATCTCACATGCACTCGTCAACAGCTTCTTAGTTCTTAAAGTAAATTGCTACAGGCATTTCCAAGAGACTCCCCTCTAGCAATGGACCTCTCCACTGCCATCTTAACCCTCTCCGAAAATGGCGATCTCCAGCGCATACACGACAAGTGGTTGACCCGCAAGGCATGCGATATGCAGGCCCAGACAGAAATTGATGCAAATCAACTAAGCATCGGCAGCTTTTCAGGCCTCTTTCTCATATGTGGAATTGCATGTGCTATTGCATTGATAATATTTTTTTTAAGAATATTATGCCAATATAACAAGTATAATACTCACGTAGAGGAGGATGTAGAGTTGTCTGAACTGGAGAGGAGTGTGAAACAACCGACACGGTTAACTAGTATCAAGGATTTGATCTCTTTTGTGGATAAGAAAGAGGAAGATATTAAAAGCATCATGAAGAGAAAATCAAGCGACAGAGATAAGAGTCATAGAATAGACCTGAGATCAGGAGGATCAATGTCACCTTCTTAACTGGACAGTAATTTGTTAAATTCTTTATTTAGTTAAATCTTGAGGGTAGTTGTAGTTAAAAGAATAAATTCGAAACGCTGAATTGTAATTATATATATATCCATCACCATTTTCCAAATTAGGTAGGAATAGGCCCTTGGGTTGTAGGCATTTCAATTCAATGTAAAAACACTTCCAATTGTATGTATAAAGACTCATTAATTACCAATCCTATTAAATGAACAATTCTTACAGCATAGGCAGGCACTCTAAATGGTTTTTGAAATGCGGAAATTATTGTCTGACACAAGCAAGTTCCTTTCCAATCTCTCTCAGAAGTGAAATATATGCAGACTTTCTAATCATGTAGATGTAGATGCACAAAATTTTACCTTGGGAACAGATGCACAATCCCGCTGTTAAATATAGATAAACATTTATTGTAAGTAAAATAAAAAAATAGCAAATAAAAGCACAGGAAATTAGGCAGGAACTCGTATCATATCGTACAAGGTTTCTCTGTCTGGCTGTCCATCTCTATCTTCCTTTTTATATGACCGATATTTCGAAGCCTTATCCTTCGCATAAAGCGAGGAAAGTGAGGGTCATGACTCGCCTGCTTAGTCGAGGCCAACAATCAACGGCTAGGTCTGACTACTGGTTTGTTCAATTTCTCATAATTAAAGAAATCCGTCAATATCTAGTTGGCTCGCGTCTTCAGCTGTGGCCGGCCGTGCCACAGTCGCCGGCTCACAGCAACTGAAGACCTGTCCGTCATTGGAGATGTGGGGCCCGCTGATGAAAAGCTTCGCATCGAAAGTGATGCATTGGCCAATTTGGTGCCTGTTAAGGTGACACTCCTTGGAGATCGTCAAACTGGAAAAACTACCTTCATGGTACTATGAAAGAAATCCACGATAATTTTTTCTTAATTTATGTGCTCAGTTCCCTTTATTTACTGATTTCATTCATATATACTGCTTCTGGTATCATCATATATCACATGCACACAAAAAAAGTGTTATTCTTTTTGTTTATTTATTGAATCAGAACAAGTATGTGGGGGAAGAAAAAAGGAGCACAAGGCATGCAGCCAGCAGGATCAAACTTCAAGAATAAGACATTGCTAGTGAGAGATGTTAGAATTTCCTTTACTATTTGGGATGCAGCAGGTCAAAATCAAAACCAGATGTTTCTGTCAAGAGTTTAAAAAAAAAAAAAAACTATATATTATACATTGGTGGTGGTGGTGGTTGTTGTTTCTCTCTTCTGATTCCATTTTGTTCGCATACGCATATATAGGAAGCGAACGCTTCATAGATAAAATGGCGTGTGAAGGAGCCATGGCCATAATTTTCATGTTTGATCTTTCAAGACGGTGCACATTGAATAGGTTAGTCTATTAATAGATATATATATATATATATATATTTTAATTTCCTTTTAACAAGTAGTTAATATATATATAAGTTTCAATTAATTTCTGTGACAGAGTGAAAGAGTGGCATCAACAAACGATGAAGTGGAACTCTGTAAGTATTTTGCTCAAGTACTCCATCCCATGTTCGCATGCATCCCATTAAGTAATGGTATATGTATAATTAAATTATTAAATTAAATTAATTTGTGGAGCTGGTGCTTAATTTGCTTGTACGTACAGGCACCACCAGTAGTGATACTATTAGGAACAAAGTTTGATGAGTTTGTGGTGCTTCCCGGGGAGATGCAAGGCATGATTGTGCATCAGGCGAGAAGATATGCGAAAGCAATGAAGGCCACGCTCTTCTTCTCCAGCGCAAAATACAACATCAAGTCAACCGAATCTTCAAACTCATAGCCGCCAAGCTTTTCAATTTGCCTTGGACCGTGCCGAGAAATCTCACCGTTGGGGAACCAATTGTTGATTTCTAGACGTACATATCTGTCTTCATTCATTTTTCTATATTTCTATATTACGTGCATGTGTTTAGCTACTATACATACATACATACATACATACATACATACATACATACTGTATGAATGGGTGGCCATTCCCACTTGCTTTGCTTAATTGCTTGCGCAAGTTTCAAGCAGCGAAAGGCCCTAAACACACATATATATGATATTTCTTCTATATAATATAATATAAATGTACAAGTTTTATCATTAATTCTTGCCTTCTTTTATATACTTTTCTATCCTTGTTCTCAGTTTATTAACTATTTATTTTTTTAAAATATGGACACAGCACACTTCACTCTTGAAATGCATGTATTAAAGAAAAAGAAAAAGAAAAGATGTGTCAATGGCTGTGGCTGCCCGCGTCAGTTACAGTTCTACCACTTCTGGTTCTGGCAACCTCATTTTGCTCAATTAAGCATCAAAACTGAATATGAACTCAACAGAGGTACCTTCCTATTTGTCATCAATTTGAACAAGAATTTATACACACGCCTGGTGACGTCGTAGTGTCAAATAATCACCCTTCAACCAAACGAAAACCAAATAAACCGTATGAATTCTGTTTTAATTTACTGAAATCAGAAAAAGAAAAGTGTGCGTCAACTTGATGCTCGGTAAAATATGTCTAGGAAAATATATACCTCCAAAATCCCAATGAAGAAAACACTTACACATCTAATGAAAGCTTTCATAGAAGAAACCAACATGGTAGCCCTTATATTTGCGGAATTCTACGTGAAGGAAAGGGTTGAAGCTGCCTAGCTTACGCAACAGTAACTCAATCTTCTGGTCCCCAAATTGTCGAGGCCTCTGCTCATGTGATAGCTCCAATTCATCCGACAACTCTTCATCTGAAGGCACTTCATCCGACAACTCGTCATCATCCAAATCATCAACTAACATATTAATAATCCCATGTAAAAACTACAAGTCGGTCATACAATACAAAATCAGTTATATATATATATATGCTCGTAATTTTGATGGCGCTTTTTTTTTCCTTTTCTACCAACAAACAGCTTCCCATAAAGTGTGTGTTGTCCTTATATTTTGGTCAGTTTTCAGATGATTATTGTTGCTCTGTTATATCCAGAGACAATATATGCGCACTCAGACACTCACTCACTCTCACTGAATCTGTTGGAGAGAAATCTTCATTCAACTTATTTTCAGGATTATATTCTTGGAATCCTTATATGCTGTTACTTCGGTTATGATCAACTCATATACCATGGACATCTCTAATTTCAAATCCATGCTTAACCAGTAAACTGAGAAATCAATGCTTATGATCAACTCATATACCATGGACATCTCTAATTTCAAATCCATGCTTAACCAGTAAACTGAGAAATCAATGCTTATGATCAACTCATATACCATGGACATCTCTAATTTCAAATCCATGCTTACCAGTAAACTGAGAAATCAATGATTTCTGTCAAATCAAGTCACCATCTACCATTTCCTTGAATAGAAGCTGGGGAAAAAAGATAATTATCAAGATTTTTTGCTAAAACATTGAAATTGTGTTCCCAAGCAAAAATCTAAATTTGCAAAGCATTACATTGAATCACGCCAGCAGATCTAACAGCTAGAAATGAATTGAGAATAAAATCTATGAGCAAAGTACTCAACAAAAGACTTCACCACAAAATCATGAAGAATAAAGAAATATGCCAGTGATAAAAGCTTCCAATTCTTCACTAATTGATTAAAATTCTTTACATTGACATTTCACAGACACCGAATACCAAAAGTTTATCAGTAACACATTTCTGAGAGCAGCTCGATGGCGGCAACAGGATAATTATTTTAGATCTTAGACAAACAAATTAACGAGAATACGAATGATAGACTATTTTGCTAATAGCCTGATTACCAAAGCCCACAAAGGAAGCCCAGATTACCCGGAGGCCCAAGAAAAGAAATCATCAATACCCGAATCAGGTTACGGATATAAAAAAGTACCTCCCGAAATAGACTTCACCTTAACAAAAGTAGCATGTCCTGAAATAGCTGCTTTAACCCAGAAATAGCTCTCGGAATGGACCGTTCCTTACAATGACGGTTGGAACACGTCTTCACTATGTCACGTCCCAATAATTACTCACGATCGATACCAACAGCAAACCGACAATACTAGAGTATATATACACCTCCTTACATCACGGAGAAGCATCAAGTCACAAGGACAATTCGCTACACCAAAGATCCTATTACATACATTCCCTCAGAAAGAAAAAGACAATAAAACGCTCCGTTTAACTGTCCTCCATCCAAATCCGTCTAAAACCACCTATGAACTATCTCCCAGATAGGCCGTATCAACGAAGAATGAATGGATCTATGCTACACCTACATCTACGCGTGCCGGCTCCTATTTTTTCACTTCTGGACTGGCCAAGTGAATCAAAGTCACTAAAAATAGAATTTTTGTAATAAATATACAGTTAATGCTAAGCCAATCAATAAAAATAGTTCGTCAAGCAAAAAAGATATATGCTTTACATACTTTGATTCATTATATATTTATATAGAGCATGCAGATGCTCGCTCTTGCCACTGAAACCTAGCTAGGGGTGGTCAATTTTATAAAGTCAATGACTCAAACCCTAGCCATTAATTTCACATTACAATAGGAAAAATCATTTCATTACATTACATTACATTAGATAATTATGCCATCTACCATCTCGTATAGACTGAATCTATACGGTCAAAACCCGGTCGACATCGCTATGTTAATACTTCATCCTACCGGATGCCATCACAGAAGATATTATGTTATTTGATGCGTACAGCTCGTCTGGTATGGACTTGTGGTGGCCATACATGCACCTTCCATGTCAGCACCACACGAACGGAAGTTGGAATTTTTAATCTTAGTTTTTGTTTTAATATGGCTAGTAGTAGTATAGGAGGAAGCACTGATTGAACCAGGGGAGCTCGGGGTTTTGGTCTTCTTCTTGCGCCGAATTTTCTTAGAAGGCTTTCCTTCTTCGCGTGAAGAGCTTGTGCTATGATTCCTCATGTCACTAAAAGGTTTGGACAGTGATCGAGTAGATTCTGGCTCTGCCAGAATTGCAGCTTCAAAATGTAACACAGAATTATACAAATTAAATCATTAGACATTAATTATCATACTACAAATAGAACTATGTTGATTTGTCTTTGATACTGGTATGTTTAATCCAACTTGCAATATTCAAAACAATATGTGACAATAAAACAATGCAATGGTACAGTACACTTGTCATTTTATTTTTGCATTAAGTTCAACTAAATATTTAAATTGTTTGCCATAATTCACTATTTCAACCCAACAATTGAAACAAACCTCGACTAAGCCAAGGAGACTCAACATTTGCCATATTGCTGAGAGAAGCTGTAGTGTAACCAGCTGCCATCTGGAAATCTTTCATCTATATTTTCAATTCCATGAGAATAATTAAAGTATTGATATGATGCTTATTGAGTCAAGATACAAACAAAACTAGAACTTCTTATATACTACAAAGCATACCCAGCTAGGCGCATGGTCAGATGCATTGTCCCAACCAATGTGAGACACATGTTTCACTTCTGTCGGGAAGCCTATTTCGATCTCATGCTCCTTCGGAGCTTTATATAAACAACAACGACAACAACAAAACCTTTAGTCCCAAACAAGTTGAGCTTTGTATAAATAAATAAAAGAATAATATTTAAGACTATAAGCGGCAAATAACCAAATATTTATTTTCTAATCTACCAAAAGAAGGCTCAACATAAACATTATTCGCATATCTTGTGAAAGATGCTGATCAAGTATACTATTGATCTGTTAAAGAAAACAACTTCAATATTCG